>WUAP02148232.1:0-18746 GCA_015163945.2 Stichodactyla helianthus | reverse complement strand
CGACTGGAGGCCGGGGGGGACGGGATTTCTGGGGCTGCCGTGGGGGGGCCAGGCGGTGGGTGGGGTGGTGGGTTGTTTTTGTTTTTTTGTCTGTGGGGGGGGGGGGGGGGGATCTGTGCAGCAAAATGGAAAGTTACGCAATCGGTACCCAGGCTCTGCAGAGTAGGTAAGCTACAGAGTTCCCGGATGTAGAGGAGTGCTGCAGCTGTCAATCGTTATGTCAATCACTAGTGAATGCTATGTAATGTCATTCACTAGTTCCCTCCTTCGCAGAGAAAAAAAATAGATCGTTGAAAATGCGCTACAGTCAGGCCCAGTACTCAAGGTTTCCGCTCACCTCCATGTCATACTGTAGCCCGAGTTGAATGCTACTAATCTTTAGAAAAAGGTGTAAACTTACTGTGTTGCTATTTTGATGAATTTCTTCAACAAATGAACGCGTTTACTGATCGGACTGGCGAGACATATCTCAGTGATAACCCAATAATGAACCTAGAAGATAAGACAATCATACTGACTACGACTATTACAATATTACTTTTTTTGTATTTTACCTGGTTTACACAAGCAACGCAAAAGAGATTTTCGATTGATAACATTCTTTGGCCTCAACTCCAACGCTAGTTAACTTCTTTCACTGCAGTAATCCACACGTAATTTTCCTTGCATTTGCGTTGCTTTTGTGAACCAGCTTTTACGGCCCAAAGCATTTTTTCCTTCTCTTACCTCGTTGAATCGCTTAAGAAACAGATCAAGATTAGCAGTGATCTTGTCGAAGTTTTCGCGCCCAAATGTGTAATACACCAGCTCGTACTGTGGAGTGAAAGATAATCAAACTATTCCGCTATAAAAATAAAACTATATTCTCGTCGATCCAGTGTGTCTTTCAGAGGTGTCCATAGAATGGGTTTTGCTGTTTTCTGCTCTGTTTTACCCCCCCTCCGCCCTGATAGTGATTTAGCGGGGACCAAGCGGGCCGTGGTCCCCCTTTTATTTCGGGATTCCCCAAAACCTCCTTTGGTTAGTCTTATAGGTTCCTCTTATACAGAAGTTTTCCGGGGCCCCTTTCTCCGATTCCCGGATCCGCCACTGCAGAATTCTAAACAAAGTCTTTTACTGAATCAAAATGACTCACGTACAATGTTAATGTTGGTGAAAAGTTCATAGTCGTACTGGGTCAAATGATATGCTATCTCCCTTGAACTGGTCATCTCTAGGATTGCGAATGATCCTTGCTCTGGACCTTCCTGCTCTGGGAGAGGAGTCTGGGAAAGAAAAAGAAATTCGTGGAGATAAGAGCTCGGGAGTTCCACAAGCAACATTCCACTTCACATCGCTTCTACATTGTAACTGAAAACTGAAGTCATTCTTTTACAAAGCTTATCGTTGTTTGAGGATTCCAGCACGAATTCTATTAAAGCAACAAGGGGATTTTAGTAATGAATATAGAATGATATTGAAACGTGATTTTTAAATTTGTTGGGCTTATTTTGGAAGGGTTTATATTCGGGGGGGTGGAGGTATTTTTAATTGGTTGGAAATATTCGTTAAAAAAATTGATGGGGCTTTTTTGGGGGTAGCATTTTGCGTCTCAAATTTTGTGAGCTGCAGGACAAGAAAAAGATATTTTCCTAAAGATCGTGGAGCAACCGAGGGGATGTGGATTCAAGGCTGTGGCATGTCTTGTAAGTTCTGTGTACGGCCCAAAGGACAAAAGATCAAGAGCGAGAAGTGAAATTCGTAAAGGACAGCAATCCCATGGTAATTCTCTTTTGTATCAACAAGAAAGCAACATTTTAAAAACATTATTTAGCTTGACTGTAACGTATTCCTTAACTATGGGCTTGTATTCCGGGGAGATTATTATAGGAAGGGGTTTTTGCTAGACATTAGGGGGGGTTATTTTCAGGGGGGAGCTTAAATTCGGAGGAGGGCTTATTTATGGAGATTTACGGTGGTCACAAATACAGCTATAATTTTATGTTAGATTGTTAATTCTTATTTCTTTTCGTCGTTACCAGTGAGTCAAGATGTTCACTCGGTGCCACAAACAATCTTCCGTTAACACTGAGTCTTGTAACCACGCACAGCTCGTCAGGCTTGTAAGGTACTATCTCTGGATGATTTAAAAAGACTCTTGTGAAAAGAATAGTCACTCACTGATGAAGAAATGAAAAAAGCCGGGAAATAAATTCGTTATTTTATTGAAATAACCGATTATAAGAGCGCATCTACGCGAGCACGTTTTCCTTAGCAAGTCTCCTTGATGAAAAGCTGGCCGCTATGTTGAATAAAACCGGCAAGCTTGTTAAGGAAGACCTTTTCGCATACTTGTGGCTTAAAACAGGTAAGAAGAAACTGCAAAGTAAAGAAATGAGCCCAGTCCACAATCAATTTCTCAACATTCTCAACAACAGTGAACGGCAACTCGATATTGGGTCCATAGAGTGGCTCTTGTGTGAGTGGGGACCGATACGGCAAGTTTGTAGCCGTACTGTAGCCGTGTTGCACTTTACCGTAATAGTAATTACACGTTGTGCAGGATTGAATGATTCACACGAAAACAGTGGGAAGCCATTTCAGTGTTACCGCATATCGTACCGTGTACGTGCTGTACGTCAGGATCGCACGTTTACCTCTCATACGATAACCATTCTCGGAATCCATTTCAGTGTTACTGCATACCGTATGGTGTACGTGCTGTAAGTCAGTACCGTACGTTTCCCACTCATACGATAAGCATTCTCACGGGAATCCATTTAAGTGTTACTGCATACCGTACGGTGTACGTGCTGTAAGTCAGTACCGTTCATAAATTTCACCGTAGTCACGATTATACTGACCGCTGTTTGACTTGACTTCACACAGAACACAGTCATCACCAAGTAGAACACGTTCTTCTGCTGTCTGTACGATCTTCTGAGCTGTGCTACCGTATCTTAGCCGTACTGTAGTGTACGTATGATCAGCACAAAACACCTTGAAAATAACTGAGAACAACAAAATGATATAAAAGACTTGAATTACACTGTAATAGACCGATAGAATAATGTTTTCCCATTTCAGATCACGTGTCATTTCCTTGGGTTTTAAATTTCTTTGTTTCTTGGTAACGCTTGAGAAGATACATTAACATAGATGAGCCTCAAACAAGGAATCTTATTCCCAAGAAGATGACACGTGGTCTGAAATGGGGAAACCTTACGCCTTAAGTAAAGAGGTCTATTGTATTGGTATGAAGTCTGAAGTGATCATACGAATAGTGCGCATGTCAACTCTATCTCGTTCAGAGCCGCTATTTCTTACTGCGCATGCTCGACGAAATGTCTTGGTTCTGGAAAACTCCAATATTTCCTGCTATGTGATTCGCTATTAGAAAGAGATCGCAAGTAAAATTACATTCATTAAAAACAAACAAAACTCCTAATTGCTACGATAGACCTTGAGAACGATCGCATGTGATTGGTTCATTTCGTATCAATACTCCAGTATCTCAGTTCAAACACATGTAGCCAATCAGATGCAATCATTCTCACGGTCCATCGTAATGGAAACATTCAAAGTTAGACGTTCAAACCTTTGTTTAAATCTAATCCCTACTGCACATGAATACCCAGATTCTGGGTCTTCCGGTTTGGAGTTTCCCAGAACCAAGATATTTCGTCGAGCATGCGCATTAAGAAATAGCGGCTCTGGGAACGAGATTGTCTTCAACTTCGCCATAATGTCTTCATATTTCAGGTCCCTTCTCATTCCCCTGGGTTCTATTTCTTTTTTTCATGTTAACATCTGAGAAGATACATAGATGATCCTCACTGAATGAATAATCTCGAGCTTGGAAATTGCGTCGCACGCATTACGCTGAAAAGTTTTATATTCAAGACTACGATCGATCACGTGATCTTACCAAAGTCATCACGTGATATTGGCTTGGTAGACGATTTCTTGGTTCGTTCAAAGATATTTGTGTTTCCCACACGAAAACCGACCGAGAAGGATAATGAACGGCACTGTAATGAAGACAAATAATCGATAAAGCAGGACCTTAATCATGCAACCTTAGTTATGTCGCATATACCATGTGAAGAAGGTGAGGTGGAACTTATGCAATATCTGCATTAGACTTATAGAATTACCAACACTGATTAGTATTCTTTCAGGACATGCACCTGTTTAAAAAAAAAAGGTAGTCGTTGCTAACAG
Organism: Stichodactyla helianthus; assembly: GCA_015163945.2. Classification (NCBI taxonomy): domain Eukaryota; kingdom Metazoa; phylum Cnidaria; class Anthozoa; order Actiniaria; family Stichodactylidae; genus Stichodactyla; species Stichodactyla helianthus. The sequence goes on along the minus strand of WUAP02148232.1, from coordinate 14,543 downwards.
TCTCAGGCGATAAGAGAAAGGTCATTTCCAAGACCTGGCTCTGCATATGCCATATAACATAGTCATTAGATGAATATTGAACAAACTGGCAGCCATAAGAAGCCTTTTTACCACGTTATTTGTATGCACTTTGTCCATAAGATGGTTTTGGAATGACACATCTTCTTTGGCAACACTCAGGGACGGATCTAGGATTTGTTGTAGGGGGTGGGGGGGTTTCACACAAGAAAAAAATTGAAATTCAACTTAAAAAACTGAAAGCTTAAAATTTTGAAAAATATTTTTTAAGTAGGGAGGGAAGTTCACGGTAGGTAAGAAGATTCGCGGGCATCCAATTACCACCTGTTAAATCCACCCCCTGACTTTAATCTGTCCTTTTGTATTAAACACAAAGTTCCCAGATAATATATGAAAACAAAAGTTTCATGGCACAAGGTGAGTGGGACATGATCATTACGATGCGCCAAACTGGCAAATATATTTAGTAATTTAAACGAAAGTGTAATAATGAAAATATTATATCTTTACCGGCATTACTGGTGAATCAAACTCTGTTTCCCTGCAAGAAAAGCAGCTTCGATAAAAATTATGCAGAAAACCGCAAGAGTTATAGAAAAATGCTTCAAGTCAAAGTAGCATATAGAGCAGATTTCATGTTGTAACTACGCGTTGTGATTGGATAGCTCGCACGAAAACAATGGGAAACCATTTCAGTGTTACTGCATACCGTACCGTGACGTGCTGTAGGTAAGTAGCTTTTCGTACGTTTTCCACTCATACGAAAACCGCTTTATTCATGTCTCTGGGACAGAGAAGGAAAACCTTTCTATTACTTTCGTTATAAGGATATCTATCCGATTTTAATCTCAATATTTTGTAAACACGCTCTTCTGGGGCCAAAGAACAAAATATCAAATTTTACCAAAATTCAGAGAATACGATTTTGAGATATAACGCCTTGTACTTTGGGAGAGGTGATTGTTTGATCAGCAGAAAAACTGACATTTTCGTGAATATCTCCAAGTAGCTTTACTCTAGTTCCACAAGATTTTGTCACAAGTTTGGAGCAACAGTGAAACAAATGAAACGCTTATAGTTTTGGCGTATCACTTCCATTTAAATAAAAGAAATCGTAAAAGTAGCGGCCTTGTCGTTTTTTCTGCTCTGTCTGTCTGTGGGCTTTAATCATGCAGCGGCCATGTTGGTTGAAATAATACATTTCCCCCGCGTGGTCTCGCATTCAAACACTTCAGAACAAGTTCATTATGGTACTTAGTACAAACGAAAATTTGCTGTTGACTCACTGTTTTTTCTTGTTCCCGATCACTTTCTTTAAAGCGTTCAGCTCATCAAACAAGTTGTCTGCCTCTAGCGCCGACACAAGATCCTGACAAATAAAAAGAGATTTTTAACAGGAACGACGAAGCACTTTTGAAAGAGAAGGGGAGCAGATTAGTAAGTACTCGCCGCTTTATACTCAGTAGAGCATGTATCATTAGAGTATTTTTTTATTTTATAAATGTCATTCTCGTAAAAAAGCCCACCTCCCTCCCCCGTTTCCTGAAAAATCATGTTGAAGTACAAGCACTTGAAGTTTATACACACTAAGGGTTTTAGTTCAGGAGTATACTCCAGGGTCGTGTTGCTCCTTCGTGTGTACCAAAGATTTCATGTAAAAAAGGTTGTGGCGGAAGCAGAATTTTGTCCCAGGCTCACGTTCCCTGATATTAAACTGGTTAAATATCAGTGTGCATGACCACACCATGCAGCAAGCTCCTGCAGCATGCTCTCTCGTGTGTACTAGTTGTGCAAAATGACCCGGGAGCCTTCCCCTGGCGCAAAACCCTTACTGTGTATGGACCTTAAAGAATGCAAGCAAAGCTAAACCACAAAACAGACCCTCTACACCTTTGAACGGGACACTCTGTACGCCGCGTCCATTAAAGAACACGCTGCAAGCAACAAGCGAATAGTGCCGATTTAGATGCTTGTGTGTGAGGTCTCAGAATCTAACTTTTAGAGCGTAGTATGAACGCAGAGCTCACCAGCTCACCGTTAGTAATACCTCATGCAATTTTGATCCCAAGCATCCTGAATACTCCAGTTTCGAGTTCTCTATTGCTCAGGGTTAGCCTCGAATTTCAAAGTGTTTGTGTTGATGAAGTTGTGCATTCTTTACATAACTTTACTGCTGGTATTTGTGAATATTTTGTCACTGAAATGAGGCTAAACCTGAGTAAATGAGTCTGTAAAGGCCCCGTTACACTGTGCAACTTTCTCAGCAACTTGTCTCGCAATGCTTGAAAATGTAGCGTTGCAGGTTGACGAGGTGAGGTGTTACACTACAACGCGATCTCAGCAACTTGCAACGATTTTTCGCCGACGTAGGCTGGGGAGAGCTCATAATAGCGCCATATTGGATAATTACGAAGATGTGCGCATGCGTTCTTGAAAAATAAGGCGTGAAACGTTGCTGGAAGGGTGATACACTGTGCAACGGTATTGCAAGTGTTGCTGCAATCCGTTGCGAAAAGTAGAACTGATTTCTACTTCGTGCAACGCTGCGCGCAACAAAAAACATTGCGAGACGACCCCTGTTACACTATGCAATTCTCCAGCAACTTGTCTCGCAACGGCGTTGCGAGACAAGTTGCTGAGAAAATTAGACAGTGTAACAGGGCCTTACTCAAGGAATACAAGCGGTATTTTTTGATCTCGAAAAGAGTCTATTCCTTTAGGCTTCTGAAAGGTAGTTGATAAAAGAAATTTCCAAATTCAGATATTGTAATTTTCATAAAATTTATCTTACATTGATCAGCAAGAAGCAGCTTTGGTCTTCAACAAGAAGATTCTTTGCCAGCTTAAACCACTGCAGAACCATTTGAGCAACTCTGTCAAACAAACAAAATTTAATATTTTGAAACGGAGTATGGCTTCATGGATCTTTGGATTTTTGATGTGACATCATAAAAATTATCTGATCCCCCTGAGGCACTATGGGACTTCAGTGATCCCCCGTCACTTTCGAACACGTTTACTGACAGATGTATGTGATCCCCCCCTTACTGTCTGTCGTTTTTTTGCTGATCCCCCCTCACACTCGTTGCAAAACCTTATGAACCCACCGATCCCTTATACGGGATGTGCCGCACGCTGGATATAAGGGTATGGTTTTTAATTTTGTCCTTCGTAGGGTATACTACAGGGGTGGATCCCTGGTTTTAGCTTTAGTTTCGAACCGCTGATTTAAACAATGACTATAGAATTGTGACGGGCTAACTGTGGTAAAGTAAAAAGACGCTAATAGCTTCTTTGGCCGAGACAGTCAAGTTGGCTGACGAATAGAAACTTTGTCTTTAACAGTCTCTACAAATTTGATAGATTTTTTGAAGCGTTTTGGCCGTGACAGGAAAACACTCGAATTTGAAGTAGAATGACTTCCAAATAAGGTCATTTTGTATTGGATATTTTCCAATTAGATTTGCATTTGTTATTTAGGGGGTTTGATTGTCGTTTAGAGGGTTCAGACGCTCTTCCCCTCGAACCCTTTAGATCCGCCCCTGTACTATTCCGTCATGCCATTAAGCCGGCCTTAGATATGGTATCCAAGTCTGGTCTTTTGTTTTGCAAGTGTTGTCTTTCTCTTCTTTGGCTGATGAAATGCTATCAATCAATCTTGAATTTCTATGTAATGAATCTTGAATAGGATTATGATTTCCTATGAAATGTCCTGTAAAAGGTATGTAATATCGTCAACGTATTCTTGTCATAGATTTTATCCTATGTAGGGAATCCGGAATGATGCTGGATTTCGGATTCCAAGTCCTGGATTCCGTAGCTCAAAAGCCAAACTCCCGTGGTTTCCAGAATCGGATTTCCTTATATGGTGCGATAGATTTGCAGACCCCATCCGCACATCTCAATCATATATCCTCGTTATTGAGTTATTGTGCCACAAAAGACGTCCAAAAATTTTTTAAAAGGCTGTAGTAATATTGAGAACCGGAACGCTTAGAGCAGATTTCGTATGACTGTGAAAAGCTCGCGGTACGATCGGTGCCGTAACCGTACCTTGCCGCGACCGTAATGTTTTCTAGAATTTAACCGTGGCTAGCCGTGCCGCGAGGTTTTCAGAGTCATACGAAATCTGCTCTAACATGACCAAGAGCAATGGATCACCTCACCTTTTCTTAACCAATATGCTTCGGTCGAGTGCTTGGCTTTTGCTCTCGTCACTACTGTCCTTCTGCTCGCCCAAGATGACGTTACCATGGTACGTGAATCATTGTTAAGAAACTCAAATTGATCAAACTAATTGTACACTCTGGTTTCCTGTCTTTGGGTTACAGACCGACCCCTTGCATTTATTCCCAATCTGAGGGTTAAATTTTATCCTGATCAAAAAAGCTTTTAAGTGTGAAGCCACTCGTATGAAAAGCGACTTACGGGTCCAAAATGGGGAAAAAAAGATTTTTTCTCGCTTTTTCTTCATAGCTGGAGCTTTTGTGTGCAGAATGCCGAAGGTTGCAGTTGAAGGATGAATTGTGGAGAACATTTTTAAGCTTTATTTTAGAGACTTTTCTGTAGAAATGCATCCGGAATTACGTCACCACTTAAAAGCTCTATATCTCACAAGGATTTACTGATGCTCAACCAGAGAGTACAGGAATTCATTGAAATTCCCCAATTACTTCTAAAAGGCGATAGTACATGATGACTTGCAGAAGTAGGGCTTGTACAAAACGTCAGGTGCATGCATCTAGTTTGTCTGGCAAACTGGGATAAATTGAGTTCTCAGTGACTAATAGGATAACATCAAAGGATATTTTGTTAACAGCTCCATGCACAGGGCCTCTGACGTCATGAATACTTGATAAGACATCAGGAAATCAAGAAGAAAACTGTCTGCTACGAAAAAAAAAAACAAAGTCAAAGCAAACTTATTAGTTATTAGTTTTTGTCATGCTTTTTCACATTTGAATCCTCACATGAGAATCGCGTTGGTTTCCATGCCACCATCTTAGCATTGAAAAAAGAATAGAACGGTTATCATATGAGTAGGAGGCGTACGGTACTGACTTACAGCACGTACAAGGTGCGGCATACAGTATCACTGAAATGGCTTCCCATAAGAATGGTTATCGTATGAGTAGGAGGCGTACGGTACTGACTTACAGCACGTACAAGGTGCGGCATACAGTATCACTGAAATGGATTCCCATTTTTTTTCGCGTGAATCATCCAATCACAGCTATAGTACGGCTATAGTACAGCTAAGAATTCGTCGTAGAGTTTCCCACTCATGCGAAATCCGCTCTCCAATTCTAACTTTTAATTCAGAGTTTTTTTTCGAGCTTACTTTGGTCTTTCTCTTTGTTATCGATGCGCATCTCAAGAAGATGTTCAATCATTTTTTCTGGTGTACCCGCCATTACAGAGTACCTAAAATTGTATTAGGTATTGAAACTCTTATATCATCATAAAAATGCCACTCTAGAAACGTTGAGTACGAAGTCATACGTGTTAGAAAAAATGACTTCCGTGTCTAAAATTAAAAGCAATTCTGCGAAGAAGTTTCTTGAATGTTTTTCTGCGACGCAGGAATACCCTACTTTCGATATTTTCGTTGAGTGATCAGAACGAGGTTCCGGGGAAACTGAAGAATAATTGCGATCATTTCATTGTTTCCCCGAAGCATCGACTAATTGTGTGCGATCAATCAACTAAAATATCGAAAGTGCGCTATTGCCATACAGAGTTTTGATTGTTACAGGTGGATAAGGGATATAAATGGAATTAAGGTTTTCACCCCCCCCCCCCCCCCCCCCAAAAAAAAAAAAAAGGACAACAAGAAAACAACGTTTTGCCCAACGTGTCTAAGGCCGGGATTACACGGTACCGGACGAATTTTTGTCCGTTCAAAAAGTCGACCGGTACATACCGTTTACACCAGTTTACACGGAGATCTCTTTAATTGCACAAAAGACCACCGTACGAATTTTTATCCGGATAGCGTCGTCCCGTGGAAACCGAAGGCCTAAAAGTACAACTTTTTGAACGGTCAAAAATTCGTCCGGTACCGTGTAATCCCGGCCTAAATTGCGGAAGAATCATTACTATGGTAGACCCAAAAACAACACGCAATTAGTGAGATTTTCCTGTTGTACTGCAGACAGTATTGAAAATTACTATCAGGTTTTTTTTTTTTCGTTTTTGATTCTCAAACCTCTTTTGAGCGTTCAGAAGAACCCTGTGCACCTCTGGGAAGGTGGGATTCTTCATGAGACTCAAACCTCTGGGAAGGCTGGATTCTCCATATATGAGGCTCAAAGAGGCCATCACAGTATGCAAGATACTCCAATCATAGTACTATTTAGACAGACCAATGAATACTGTGGATTCAAAAAGCTTACTTCTGTTGGGTGGTTGTTTCTAGTGGGCTTCTGTCACTGAACTGCCTTCTTATTTTCACTTGTTTCAACACGAGTACATCTCTGCCGCGTTCCTTCATGCGAACAGTGTTCACTTCCACGTCCTGTATTGATTGATAATCATTACGTGAATTATACATTTATAGAACGACTATGCACCTTACCGGAGTTATCTATAATTCTCCTTGATTTAGCGCGTGCAAACGAGGTTAGGGTCTGGTCAGGGTTAACGTATTGGAAGGAGACTTCGGAAATTGAACAGAAAATAAACAGCGTTTTATCAAATGTGGATTAAAATTCAAAAGAAGGATGTAAATGGATTTACCAAATTGGATATCTGAATAACAGAGCTTTTCCTGTTCTTGTTTAGACATAGTGCACGAATTTGCCTGAAAACTACGATCAGTTTTCAATGTTTTTTTACCCTGACCTCGCTGGCGCGCGCAAATCCTAAAGAATTGTGGGAAATACGGAAAGGAGCATTCATTTAAATGTCCAGTTGACTGGAAAATGCTTGAAAATTCCTTTTTGTGGGTCAAATCTGATGCAAGCCCTTTTTTGATGCGTGCGAATTGTATTAGGAAAAATACCTCCATATGCCATGATATCCCAAAAAGGTCAGTTTGTTTTGTTTTTTTCCTCCCGACTTCGCTTACGCGTGTGAAATCCAAATTAAATTTGGGTTACCGTAGTTTTCGCAAGACGGATGTCATCAATTCCGTGCCGTGACGGTGCCGTGTGTCCGTTAACTTTGAATCTACAGCGCGCGCATAAGACTAAAAAGAAAGTCCGCTCTGTCGGTTTTACACCGCACTACACGTACCCTGAGAATCCTGTTGAAATTATCCTTGTCCACCTTCAAAAACTGGCAATTATCTTCACATGTTTCAATACTCGCTGTCCTAATCACAAAATGGGTGCAAAAAGTTTTTTTCTGTCAAAGAAAATGGTGTCTGTTTCCACAGGCTGACAACGCAATACATATTAAAGAGAAAAGCAGTAAAATAAATAGAAAACATGACTAAAATGAGTCCTATGGCATATCATCCTTGGATAAACTTCCATTGCTAAACTTTTACCAGAAATGCTTTAATTTTTTAAACAAAAAATAAGAAGAAGAATGACAAGCAATGACAAGAATGGCAGGGACACCGCAACAGCACAGCCAATTACAGCGGGCCCAACTTTTACTGGGTTTGAGCTTTCACTCTTTACTAAGCTGTGGAAACTCTTTAGATTTTCTGGGGTTTTTGTTAGAAGAAAATATTTGGCTGAATATTCATAAAATGTATAGTTTCCAATAATTATATCGTTTTTATTTGAGGGAAGCGCGGGAACAGTGCATTCACCGGAATGAAAGAGTCACGATGCAAGTGCATGGCTTTCTTCAGGTACCTTCTGAACTCGCGTGAAAAAATTTTTACCTCGGAGCGTCGTTGACTAAAGCCAGTTTTCCAAAGTCATCTCCATCACGAAGTTGACAGACAACGCCCTATAGAACATAGACAAGAGCTCTGTGTAAACCGTCTAGCGATCTGCCTGCTGGGCGACACGCTTTCGTAATCTTCAGTTTGATGGGATTTTTCTTCCTAAACTATTCATATGGCAACCAATCAATTTCTATTCGAGAAAGCTAGATTAGTGCGAGCAAACGAGCGAGCGAGCAGTTTTCGCAAGTGTGGCGCGGCATACAAGTAAAGGTGACGAGGCGATTCGCAACAGCGATTTTGAAAACTGTTCTCGTGTAACGTGGCATGCGGGACAATTTTTCTACACAATCTCTGTCACGACAACGTGTTGCGAGTTTTGGAATTGCCTCAAAAACTTGCAACATCACTTGCAACTTTGTTGCGCGAAAATCGTCGTTCCTAATCGTACGTTCGCTTCTTATGGATTCACGTTTGCGCATGCGCCTGAAAATAAACCAATCACAGCGCGCCTTATATCGTGGCTGCGACATAAGTAAGATTTGAAGTAAGACTTGAAGTACTCACTTTACCATAAACCAGTACGTTTACTGAGCCTTTAAGAATGATGTACCAGGAATTACCCTCGTCACCTTGGTTGAAGACTAAAAAATACCATTCAAGATCTAAAATAGTTTTTGTTCAGAGTAGAACGTTCTATATTGGCAGCGCGAACGCTCTGTTATTCACCCATGCAGCCCGTGAAATATTTTTTATGCAAAAGCCAATTTTTTTTTTAAGTTGAATTTGTAGTACTCACAAATTAAACATATCGCCCAGCTTATAAGTGTGAATTGCATGGATAGTGCTCAATCATCAGGCGCTCACAGCACAACGTGTAAATGTATCCGCACACTTTTGTGCACGGGTTTTTTGCAGCCAAACGAGCATTTACACGCCTTATCTGGTAAAACGAGCCAGCTTATCATCCAAATTTGTCGGTTTAACGTAAAAAAACCCGTGCATAAAAGTATGTGAATACATTAAAAGAGGTCATATTTTTGCACGTCACGCTTTAAGATGTATGTAAGGCCCAGTTCAGACGTCGAAGTTTTGCCGCGTCGAATCTTTTGTTTCTACTCATTATCATCTCATTTACATTGAATTCGGCACGGCAAAAGTTTGACGTCTGAACTGGGCCTAAGCTGTTTGGTTAATAGAGTGATATTCAAGCAAAACAGTGTGCTTATAATGGGATGCTTTCAATCACATTGAATAATTTTTTGGCAATCCACTACTCACGCATAGTTCCCTTTTTCTTGCACGTTTCCAACACAAAGACAGCTGCAAGATCTTTCTTAACCTGAATTGAAAATCAAACCAATAAAGTATGCAAATACGAATGACTGAAAATACCTTATACCTTAAATTCAGTGCTTATTCTAAGCAGGCATATTGTAGTAGATAGTCATTGTTTTCTCTAAGTAGTTTTTATTTGAAACCACCAAGTTTTCGGACATTGTGTCCGACAATTAATCTACTTTAAAATGACTTTCAGGCATTTTTAACTTTCTGTCTAGAGCGGTTATCGTATGAGTGGGAAACGTACGGTACTGACTTACAACACGTACACGGTACGGTATGCAGTAACATAACACTGAAATGGCTTCCCATAAGAATGGTTATCGTATGAGTGGGAAACGTACGGTACTGACTTACAACACGTACACTGTACGGTATGCAGTAACACAACACTGAAATGGATTCCCATAAGAATGGTTATCGTATGAGTGGGAAACGTACGGTACTGACTTACAGCACGTACACGGTACGGTATGCAGTAATATATTGAAATGGCTTAATAACCATAAGAATAGTTATCGTATTAGTGGAAACTTACGGTACTACTTACTGCACGTACCGTACATACGGTATGGTATGCAGTAACACTCAAACGGCTTCCCATAAAAATATGGTTATCTTATTAGTGGAAAACATACGGTACTGACTTACAGCACGTACACGGCCTGGTATGCAGTAACACTGAAATGGTTTCCCATTGTTTTCGGATGAATCTTACAATCACAACACGGTAAAGTAAAGTACAACTTTATCGTTTCCCACTCACACGGAATGGATTCTATTTCTGAAAGCCAGTAACTTTCTACATATATCATACCATTGTTGATAGATTAGACAATGCTTTGATGTGCAGCAGTTCTTCATATATAACATCCAAGTCTTCTTGAGTTCTTTTATCCGGGCTACGGAGAAAAAAAGTGTTTACAATTTTAATCTAATAACTCACTATTACGCGCAAATAGGCCTTATCGCATTCCATAAAACCGCGATTAGCCTCGTTTATGGGTAAATCATTCATAGATACTATTGAAAGGAAAGTCCTTGAAATTCGACGGTGATGGTATTGTTCTCGTAGTTTGCACATTCTTAGCATTGTCGTTGGTATTTATGACTTAAGTACTGTTTAATAAACGAGGCTAACCCTGTATAAACGAATCCGCGGTCAAAAATAACATCGGTTTTAATGGAATAAGACGAAGGACGGGAAAGACGGATGAAAGACGACTATACGATTATAATAAGAAATGAGGCAAATTTGCGCGATCAAATCCATACTTTTGTCCTGCACATCAAATTGCGAGCTGCTTCCGTTTAGTTTGTTTTTTTTTCTTTTGAGAATTCTACTGGTTCTTACTCTTTCCTTAGAGCCATCCTAAACATGGCATCCGGTCCAACATTACTAAGCATGATAAGAACATCTTCAAACTCGTCTTCCAGTGCCTCTTCTTCTGCTGGAATATGATCATCCTCATCACTTTCGTCCACCATAAACTTGTAATAAAGATTCTTGTCTCTGAATTCATACTCGTGGGTCACTGACAAAATAAAATCAAGAATAAGAAAAACACTAAAGGCCCTGTTAAAAACGTTTACCTAAAACTTAACGAGACGAATTTTAGAACGAACTCAGTGCACCTTGTAAATCCCCGGTCCAACTTTGTGAAAATTTCGTTGGGAAAAAGTTCACGAAAAGTAGAACTGCTTTTTACTCGTGCAACCGCAAGCTTCAGATAAAACTTGCCACCGTGGAATAGAGTCTTAAGATGCTTTTTTCCTCGCTTTTCGATTTGTGCTTTACATTGTTTTGAAACAGCCAATCAGATCAGTAAAAGATTATATTCCTCCCGAGTCTTTCCCGGCGCTAACTCGCTGACCAGAAAACCCGCGATCGACCCTGGGAACGATATTGGGATTAGCGAATTTAATTTCTAAGGGGAAGGAGACTGGGGCAGAAGGGGGGCCTCCCAACCCGACGAGTGGACTATCACAAATCCTGCATTCTGATTGGGTGCGCTACTACAGGTATATTAGTGATAGCCCACTTATAGAGAAAATTGAATCAGAGTTTCTTCAGCAAAAGCGGGGTGAAAAACACGCCTCACCAGCTAAACAAGCAAAGTTCAGTAAACCAAGAAGGGCAGGCCGCTGGGGTGGTGGCGGGAAAATCGTTTGGTTGGTCGTAAACGTCAGTGTGGTAGAGGGAAAAATGAGGCCGCGTGTGGCCTTCGGCAGGCTTTGAATACCATCACGTAAAAAATCTACGCCTCCGGTCGGTCAATAGCTCATGAGTCACGTGGTCTGACGTATTTTATTACTGAATAAATGATACGTTTCCACATAAATGCCATTATGCTTTCGGCATAATGTTTGTGTTTTAATAACATCTTAGTAATTTACTTGTAACCGCGCCTGCATGACAAAACTCCAAACTTGTTAGCATGGTCTGCAAATACCGGTGGGAATTCTGATTGTTTTGAAGCTTATAAATAACAATGGTTTGACTAAAATTTGCATATAATCTCATTCAACAAACTACACAGTTTATATTCCAAAATATACATTTTCAGCACAAAACCCATAAAATTACAAAGCTACTAACCTGGTATAAAACATGTCAAATAATGAAGATGACTGAATTACTTCATTTTAAAAAGAAAAAATGCCTGTACAGTAGTTGAATTATTACTCCAGGCAAAACCGGCATGCAAGACTCTTTGTTTGTTTTGGCTTGTTATTCGTAGGGGAGGTAGTACGTAAGAGATTTATAATATTGATTTTAAAGCTGTAAAACCGAATTCTATAGAACGAATTTTTGATTACAAAATATAAGAATAGTCTGAAAGTCATATGGTCTAAATTTCTTTTTGGGAAAAAAAAACAGTTAAAATTAAGAAATTTGGTCGAGTCAGAACCCCTACCCTACCCCCGGTCAGGGCAGCAATGTCGCTCTAATTTTCTCCCCTCGGGGTGATGTTAACAAGTTGTGTGAGTTCACTTCACGCTGATTGGTTAGTTCCCTCTGAAAGATTTGCTAAGATTAATTAACTCTAATAGATTTACCAACCATGTGCTAAGGTTCCTTCTTCAAGCAACGCCTGCCACAGACTTAAAGCGTGAAAGCGACTGTGAACCAGCCTGGACTTCTTGAGCAGCCAATCAATTGCCTCGGAGCCAACAAAGCATTGTGGGTAGTCTTTCATATTGTATTTGCGATCTTTGAGAAGTCTTGGAGCAGTGGTTTCCATCACACGACGGAAGATAAGACACGCGTGAATGAGAGAATGGGAAGAGTTCTATGGGAAATTGGAAATAATTAGAAATAAAAAGAGGAAAGAACATAGATTCGACCTCAAGAACGATTTAGAGTTTATATGAATGGGGTTTAATCACGCAGCGGCCGTGCGAATACATTAAAAGTGGTCATACTTTCGTGCGTCGTGCTTTTTAAAATACTTTACAGCAATGAGCGCATCAAGAGTTTCACACTACTGCTCTATGCGCATGCTCACGTGATGAAAAAGATGAGACCAAGTGCCGTAAAAATATGCTATATTTGATTTTCCTTTATAATGCCAAACGCGAGTTTCATTAAATATCCAAGTCCACATACCACCTAGCTAAATCCAAATCAAATATACCGGAATATAACATTTTACGACGCTTTGTCTCATTTTTTTATCATGTGAGCATGCGCATAGAGCAGTAGTAAGAAAGTCTTGATGCGCATCCCATCATAGCATGAAACTGCTGTACACAATTACTAATTCTCTTACGGCCCACACATTTGATCACATTATCAATCTCTTAATTTATGTAAATTGATGATTTGTCGTCAAGCGAGTTTAAGAAACAATTGCGTTGAAGCTAATTTCTTTACCTTGTTTGCGCTTTTTACTTCAATATTTCCCTCTCGTTCTGCAGCAGAGTTCTCTAAAGATACAAGCCATCAGCTGGTTAATTACCATGGTAAATTCAGCAAGCCTATATTGCTTCAAAGCAATGATGTTTCGGCCCGTATGGCCGTTGCTCATGAGAACAGAACATATACAAGAATTCGTAGTAGCCTGCAGAAAAAGGTAGAAAGTTGTCTGTGCGTAGCCTGCGCGTTGAACAGTTTGTTCGGATGCAACGCAGGCTATCTGTGCGCGGTGTACTCGTGAACATGCAGTGGCCACGTTCTGTCGCAACGTCGAACTTCCAAGTGCCTCCCGCCTACTAAAGTTTGTTATTCGACGAATATGATTTGATGTGTGAAATTATAGTGAAAACTAATTGACAGGCACATAAAATATTATGGGTTGACAAACCGAATACAGTAACATTTTGGCCTGAGGGCCGAAGTAAAAACCATCAGTCTCAAATGCATTGGTCGCTCCTACTAGAAGCGTGAGGCTTACACTAAACTGACAAATAATCCATTTTCTAATAGACGTTATTCACGAACGCGATCGCCAAGCACATGCAGCACGAAATCGAGGCAAAGACTGGCCTGCAAACGTAAAAAAATGAATTTCTGAAGCTTTCTTGTCCACATACTGGGCCGAATCACATCCAACAATAAAATTCACTGTGCCATTTTGAAGTTCCAGCTCGAATATCAGCTTTTTTTACAAGTCTTAGCCTCGTTTTTGTGTTGTGTACGCTTGGCGACCGCGCACGTGAATAACGTCTATTCTTTGTTACGCAGGGTGAGCCTGGTTTTTGTGTAGAATATTCACGTGTTTCAGTAAAGGTCCGTGGAATTTCAAAGTGTGTGTATTGTTGTAGTTGGCTATCTTTCGGTTTATCGTTAGTATTTATGACTGGAATATTTTAACATTGAAATGACGCTAACCCTGCAAAAACGAGTCTTTAATCTAGACGTATTCTTGCTGTCACGTTTCACGGCCTTAACGAACATTGGTATATAAAAATAAGACAAATTTAACAAATCCTGCATTTTGATTGGTTACGCTACTACAGATCTACAAAATCCCTTACAGAAATTCCTAAAGCAGTTCAATATGGACGACAAAACAATCAGTCTACGATTCTCAGGAGCAATAAAATTCTATTGCTTACTGCTTTAGAAATTGCTGCAAGAGCCCCTAGTAGAGATTTCCGGCACAAACGCCGATTTGTCACTAATAGTACCAAGCATCTCAGCAGTATAAATTCTGTTGTTGTTTGAGAATGTCCTGCGCATGTCTAACTTTTCTATTGCCTCCCACATGGATCAGAGCGTCAAAGGACTACTCGTTCTGATAGAGCGAGAGCCAAAATTACTAATCATAGCAAGAGGTTAATCTTCCATGGTCTAGGGGCCGACTAACCTCTCCCTTTAGGCTTCGGCCGAGCTCCCTGA
>WUAP02148221.1:0-11208 GCA_015163945.2 Stichodactyla helianthus | reverse complement strand
GAATTTTTGACCGTTCAAAAAGTTGTACTTTTAGGCCTTCCGTTTACACGGGACCACGCTATCCGGATAAAAATTCGCACGGTGATCTTTTGTGCAATAAAAGAGACGGCTCCGTGTAAACTGGTGTAAACGGTATGTACCGGCCGACTTATTGAACGGTCAAAAATTCGTCCGGTACTGTGTAACCCCGGCCTGAGTTATCCATTATTTACACGCCCCAACTCAATGGGAGAACGATTTCGGTTTACATATAAAATCCCTACCGCTCTTGTAAGGCTTCCACAGCCCACCTAATTCATAAAAAGCCACATTACAAGACGCGTTTGTGGCAAATACCTCGGCACCCCGCACTTGTTTCTCATGATCAAGAAAAGAACGGACTAGGACAACACCTCCGTATGCACATCTGTCGATGTTGAGATAATAGTGAATCCCTAGATTAAAATAAAGTAGATGGAAAATTAGATTATCAAATACGAAAAACAAAAACTTATTATCATTCATTAATCCACCCTCTTGATTCATTCAGCGATTCATTCATAGATGTAAGTACGTCCGTCCGTCCGTCCGTTCGCTCGTTCATTTTAACGGTTTCATACCTGAGGCGTTTTTCTTTCGAAAATCTAACTGAAGTTTTTTCTTCAGATGTTCCCACTGAAACTCGACACCATGAACTCTTGGCAACTAGGAAAAAAAGCATGATGAACAACTTAGTTTATGATCCTTGACTATGCGTATTGCATTGTGGGCTTAGGGGAGAACAACGGTCGCCATGTTTTAAAGTAATATAGCGATAAGTGGTGTGACCGTTCAGTTTACCAGAGAGAAGGTGAAATCTGCAACCTGAACTAGAAGTATCCCACAACCTGAACTAGGAGGATCCCACAGCCTGAACTAGGAGAATCCCACAACCTGAACTAAGAGGATCCCACACAACCTGAACTAGGAGATCCCACAGCCTGAACTAGGAGAATTCCACAGCCTGAACCAGGAGAATCCCACAACCTGAACTAGGTGGATTCCACACAACCTGAACTAGGAGGATTCCACACAACCTGAACTAGGAGGATTCCACACAACCTGAACTAGGAGGATCCCACAACCTGAACTAGAAGTATCCCACAACCTGAACTAGGATCCCACAAGCTGAACTAGGAGGATCCCACAGCCTGAACTAGGAAGATCCCACAACCTGAACTAGGAGTATCCCACAACTTGAAGTAGGAGGATCCCGCAACCTGAAGTCATTTTATACAGGTCTATTGGTCTATTGCGCATGCGCAGTCAGTGAAAACAAGCTCCAAAAGTGATACCTGTCTATCATAGGTTTCGAAGGTAAACCACATTTCATGGCCTGGTATTGATCCTCTTCTGCACATCCAGTAGCGAAATAGACTCCCAGGGCAGAATATCTCGTAGAAGAGGTAAGAGAGAAGAATAAGGAATAAGAGAACGATTAATCCTTTCCAAATGAGACCTTGGAGACAAACATCAAATGGAATTCTTTAGAATGTATTTCTATATACAGTTACAGCTATTTAAAAAAAAATTGTAGGAGCCAAAAGGGATAGGCGATAGGCGATAGGCGATAGGCGATAGGTCATTATATGACACTAAGGAATTAAAATGACTCTACCTAAGATCTTCGCTCATTTGAGCCATCTGTTTCCCTCGAAAACATTGGTTCTGTTGAGTTTTAAGGTCCTCCACGCCAAAGGACCTTAATTCAGGATGAATAAACTTTTGTCCTCTCTAACTCTATCTATAACCTTTTCTCTCGTAATTTCAAATCAGTTTTCATTTAGATATGTTCCGCGTAGACTAAGTATCTAATGATCGCTTTAACACAAGCGTGGATGAGAGAGTATTGTATTGCCCTCACTGGCCAATTTGCGGTCCATAACTTATGGGCCGACCACCAATCTTATTTTTTTGTTCGCCTTGCCATATAATAAACATCTTACAAACCTCGCTTTCTCGGTCCGTACGTGAGTTATGAACCTCGTTTCTTTCCAATTTTTTATCGACCTCGCACTACGCGCTTGGGCCATAAGAAAGCGTTAAAAAACTAATTCGGTCCATAACTTACGTTTATGGTCCTCGCGATCGGTTAAAAAGGGATCTTAAAATATTTTAAAATATCATGGTCTAGGTTGGGTGTAAACGGCTTTTTCTGTACCCAGGATAGACTAGAATGCAACTTATTCGGTCCCACGATCTTCTCGACATGACTTATCACCTATTGCCTACTGGGTTACGGAGTGCTAGGTAAGGCGTACTAGATACGTAATCCATTATATCCACTGGCCTCACCTTTGTAGAACTTTCTTTTTTCTAGCTTGATAGCTTCAGTGATTTTCCTCTTCACATGGCGTTGTACATTGTCCACTGCATCATAAACTTCTCGGGATTGTATTCCAAGTACAATAGACACAAAACACTTAACTGGATGAATGGTATCAAGTTTGGATGCATTGGCGCTCTCCAGTGTTTGTCCCAGTAGGATAGAACTGACTCCACCGGAGGGTCGTAGTGGTATTTGAGTTTCAGGGATTCCTATGCCAGGGTTGTCAAAAGATGCGTAAACACGTTTCCCATTTTGTACTGGACCAGCGATTTTAACTTTTACGATGCCGATAACACAAACTGTGTCAGTTTGATCTTTGCGTGGTATATGGAGGAGAAAAAGAAGAAGAAAAAGGGGGAAAAAATTAGTGGCTGATATTCATTATCGCTATGATTGAATCTTAACAACAACTTTTGATCATGGTACGACAAAAAACAAAACAAAACAAAAACAAAAACAAAAAAGAAGAAAGAAAAAAGAAGAAAGAAAGAAAGAAAAACAAAATAGAAAAAATGCGCGCCAACCCGTCTACTCTGTGCATGTAAATATTTTATAACTATACATGCGGGCTGTTGAAAAAGAAACAAAAGTTTCATCTTTTAATATTTACCAATGTCTGTTTCTGGAACGTTTCCATGGAGATATGCAGATCGGCTTATGACTCCCGCCATCCTGGCTTCTCTTGCGTTGTCAGCTGTAAGTCGCGCAATCTCCGTTTCCCCAGTTGTCTTGTTCTGAAAGAGACCCATGACGTCACCCTCTTCCAGATTGTGCTTTTTGTAGTAAGGTCCTTCGAGTTTCAGATGGTACGCAATGTCGGCATTTGGGGACGAAATCATCTTCTTGACTTTTAAGTGCTGAATTTGTGCGCGTTGTGCTTCCAGATAGTCGGTGAGAACAACTAGGAAAATCAGCGAAGTTTTAACATAAAAACAGTGATATTTCTGGAACTATATAACAAGTGAGCAGCATGCTGGATTAAAGCAAAATTAGACAATTTACCATCGTTACTGTGGACAGACTGTTGGTAGTCCGAACGACCATTTGCTAAAAAGTCAGAGAGAAAAAATATTTCAGTATGCCTACCATAAGAGAAAGCTTCGGGCGATGGAGTTCCTTTATGGTCACTTTAAACCCCCAATTTCTTAAACAAATCCATATCTCATAATATGATTATATGCTATAATCTGTAAGTTTCAAATGGTTCCCGACCTGAGAAAGGAGAGTCTGTCGATCCTGACTGAATGGAGAAGGGTGACGGTACTGCTCCATAGCTGCCATTACCTGATCATATAGGAAAAAAAGATTAAGATTCAATGGATCGCGTGGACCACAATAATAATATCCCGTGCGCTTCTACTTACTAGGGCTGGATCGTTTTCTCTTTCCAGGAGGGCCAATAAGTGGTTCATTTTCCTGGTACAACATGGCTGGTGGCGACGTTTCGTTGGGTTCGTCACCCGTAGCACCAAAAGCTGGAATTCAAAGTATATGCATATCTTTATTCTGCTGATATATCCCAACAAGGTAGCTCTATGTTAGGGGCGAGCGGTGCGCATCCCCTGGTTCCTGTAAATGAGCTGGCGGGTTAGTGCTTGTGAACGCCTAAATCATAAATGATGCAACCCCTCCTAAAAATCCCTGCATCCGCCCCTTCATATTTATCATGAACTATAATTTGGCGCTTACTTGGTCCAGCTGGAATCTCAGCTGATGTGTCAGGTTTCTTAGTGTTTGATCTTGGCTTCGTTCTTATACGAAACGGCTTTGACGTAAAGGCTTTTTGTGTTTCATCAATAAGCTCAATGTAGATGACCAGCTCCCAGATATTCCTTTCCTCAACTTCCACTCGGTCTAACCAGTACACAAACGACCCATTCTCATCCTTGTACACTGAATCTAAGTCAACTGAGAATTTAGTCTCGTTGAATGCTGCCGGATCGTATTTCATTGTAACGGGCAACTCCACGGTCCCTAAAAAGAATATAAATACGATAAGAGTGGAAAATAATGGGAAGAATAAAATAATAATAATAAAAAATTTAAATGCGCTAAAAAATGACGAACTAATACAACGTTTACCTATTTTATCGTTAGTTTTCGAGGCAGCTCTTTCATTTCTTCTGACAAATACTCTCACAGCCGAAATCTGCGCCGCTGCCGTAACAACCATATTAACGACGCCATTGGCAATGCGTTGCTCAGAGCCATCTACTGTTTTCTTTTGGACTTTGTCATAAATATCTTTGAGATCAAGCACTTTGACTTGGACATCTGGTTCAAGAGCATGAAGGTTTAGACCCACTGGAAACTGATCTTCTACGGCATTGTTCTTATTAGCATCTGTTGCTGAGAAGTAGAAATACGTTTTCATAACTGAATTGCAAGTAAATCTTTTTAAATAAAAGTGTAAATTTTTAAGTCTTATGTATTATTGTTTTTTAATGAATGAAACAATCAAACAGTGAAGTCAAATATATCTTTCGGTCTCGACCATTATTCGTGACGTATTTCCGGGCCCATTCTCGCAAAATCAGTTAAAATAAAGCTATGCAATGAAAAGCACAATTCACAATTTGTTCTTCGCCTGCAGCAATAAGAATTCTTTTCAACACTATTGAAGGAAAAGGAAAAGGAAAAAAATTTTCCATAGAACAGTTTTTTGTTTTGGACCCGGAAGTTGCACTATTTTCGCGCCAAAATAGTTTTGATCGACGCGTTTGCGCGCGCTTCGCGCGGTCACTAGTGTGAATCAAGATGGCGGCAGCAATGAAGAAGAACTGGAAGATAGAGGATTATTCTTCTTCCAAAATCTCCTGCTTCTCACGATATATAGCAAAAGAGTAATGTACAGAAATCTTCACAGAAAAGTGACCAATCTACTAGCACTGGTGCAAACTAACTAAGGTAGCAAATCTCTAATTTAAAGCATTAATCAGGCTGATGACTTGGTTCCAGTTGGGGTTCTTTATCGCTTATCGTAAGCTTAAGCTTAAATAATTTTTGAAATTCATTTATATTTGGATATGCCTATACTGGGTTGCGACAAAAATGAAGGCTTCGAATAATATTCTATAATTTACAATGTAAGAGTAAATTATGTAATAATATGATATCATTTGGAAAAATCTTAGTGCTCATATTTTTAAGCTTATCTAATAAAATTTTGGGCCATGCTTTTCTCATTTTATCAAGCTTATAAAGATTTGAATTAATTAAATTTTACTTGTCTTGTCATTTGGGAATGCATTTATTTGTTTGTTTTGTTGTTGTTTTTTTGATAGCATATAGCTATTATCAAAATTATTCATACTCATTCATTGCAAGAATAATGATGAACACTCAACTTGGTAAGTAAGACAATATAACTTATTAACTTATATAAAAGCATTATTATATTAACTTTATTGATATAGAATTCATTACTGTGATTCTCATTATTCTGCAAACTCAGACATTTTCAATGGCTTGTTGTGAAATAATTTTTTTGCTGCCATCAATAAAAAATAGTCAGTTTGTAGCTTTTACATTTTTTATTGGCAGTGAAAAACCAAATTCCATTGGGCAGCTTGCAATTCTCAACTACCAAGTCCACAAAACATTGAGAATCGTAGTAATATCTGTTCCCTTTTTAATTCTGTCTTATATGCCAAAGCTTTAGGATGTTAAAATACAGGCTGAGTAACCAAATGCAATAATTGTTTTATTATGCATTTTGAAAATTTATTTATCATGTGAAGTTCACAGCAATCAGAGGTAAGATAGTGAGCAAAATGTATAATAACAGTAATTAAACCAAGCAATGATGATAATGACAATTTCAAAACTTAATAACAATGATTAACAGTAAGATTTATCTTTGTCTGAATAACAACTTGATAATAATAATAACCTCAACAACAAAATAATAATAATTAACACTTAATATTTACTGGGACCGAGGGAAACAGTATTGTTTTGTGGTCCTGAGACTGCTGATGTTTCCCAAAGCAGAGCTAAGGGAAAGATTAGTGGTCTCAGGACCACAAAACATACTGCTTTCCTGAGGTTCCAGTAAATAAGTGCTTTATTATCATACCAAGTATCAAAGAGAACAAAAAAATAGAGAAAGAATGAATTTTTCAAATGCGCACGCTAATGTGGTGGATTTTGGTTTCCAGTTTTGATATTTTTTCAGTCACGTGACTTCTGGTTTTGTTATTCCCGGTCCACAACATATTATTACCCTCCCAGACTTGTCGCCAGGGAGACAGTTGAATTTCTTCACGTTCACGTGATACACTCTCGACCAATAGAAGTTGAGGAAAATTGAAGTTTGACACTTGGTATATAATAATAGCAATTTAAGAAACCTCCTTAGATTTGATTATTACTTTAAAAAATATTTCAAGTGCTGCACTCCTCCTTCTATCCAAAATAAAAAAGAAATAATATAAGATTAATATTCTATTAATAAAAGTTTTGTTTCTGATCAGCTAAAGTATATTCATTGGATATTCTTTTTTATAATATCAATAATGTTTATATATTCATATGTAACAGATTTAAAAATAGTCGCCATAAAGAGTGGATGGAGTGATTCCATTTCATGTAACTAGTAGCAATTATATATAAATATTTAATCTTGGAAAATTCTATATTCCAGAAATCCAGAATTAAAAAATAAAAAATAAAAATAACCAATTTATTCACATTATAGTGTGAAAGGAGAAACAAGAGGTAATCCCTGTTGAGAATATCTCCTAAGATTAAATTGGAATTTGAAAGTTGATTTTTGTAGAGGGAAGAAAACTGGAGAATCCAGAGAAAAACCCTTGAAGCACAGGAGAGAACCAACAAACAATAACACTACTCACATACAACACTGAGCCAGCAAGACTCAAACCTGGTTTGCATTGGTGACAGGTAATGCATTGACAATGCACCAACAGTGCTTCCCTTGGGATTATGATTATAATTAAATGTTCCAAGCTTATGTTTGCAATTTATTAATTGGGACTACCACTTCTATGTGTACTTGCTTGTATCCCTGTGTACAGTCATGCTTTTTATGAATATTTATTTTTCTGTTGTAGATACAGGAAATTTTGCCAAATCTATTAAGACAAGCATTCAAAAAGGGCAAATAGCAAAACACTAGTAACAGCAAATGTTTTCTTAAGGTCCATATAATTAATGCACCAGTCAATGTACACCCAGGCCTGCCCCCAACCCAAGCATGACCAAGGACTTGGAGTTTGATGGCTGTGAAAATGAGAAAATAGACCCTTACTCCCAGGGGAATGTTGCTGATCTAATGCCCCTGATATTCCCTGCCTCTCTTGGGAGGTGAAAGACGGCACTTCCCTCTGTTAGTGGGGATTCAAAAGAAAGTGTGTAGTAGGTAAATATCCCTACATTCCCCCAGGTCATGCCCGTGTTAGGGGGGGAGTACATAATTAAAAAGAATAGAGTCATCTTAGTATGCATGTGACGAAAGTTACAGAAAAAAAAAAAAAAAAATCAACCATATGCAACACAATTGTGACAATACAAGTTATAGGGCCTCTAGCAATATTCACGAAGAGTGGAAAACACATATTGTTTTGAAATGGTTTCATCTGCTACTTTTTTGATGTTTCGTATATATCACAACGTGAGACTGTAGTTATTAGACCCTCACTATGAAAATTTATAAATCAAAATATATTAAGTATATCAGAATGTGACAGAGCTACTGATTAAAGCTCTTAAACGACAATGTTTTCCTAAGAAATTGGTAATCATTTTGAAACTATATTACCGTGTGCAGAGACGAATTTATATACCACAACATGTTAGTCTAATAGTGATTTACCTTCCAAAAGCGCGGGTCCAATTATTTCATTGATATCATTGAGTTGCTGTTCTGCAAGGTATGGATAATTTACTGTGGCCATATCCAAGAAATCTAGTTGGCATCTATCGAAAATATTGCTCCCAAAATTAAAGTCGTATCGAAAGAGTGGATTTTTGCATGACAAATGCGTTATTCTGAGAAGCAGGAAGTACTGTAAATCCTTGGGACTTTCCCTATCCCAAGAATCCTTAGAGACTGATTAATGAAAGTTGTTTTTTACAAAACAGGCTTTGTTTTAGCCCGCAATCCCGATATTTTTCCTCCTTAAAATGCCGATGAAGCACTTGGGTTGAATTCAAGAATCATACAGTATTTTTTTTGTTTAGGTTATATATATCGATTTTTGAACGAAAGCCACTTTGTACTGTTTATCACACGGGAGACTTGGCAAGCTGACAAGTAACGCTTTCGAGTGAATAAATTATCATATTTATTTTGAGAATTTTCAGGGAATTTTTTTACTTCGTTATTTTTTTGCATTTTTTTAAACCGAATAACTCTAGGTAGCCAAAATTGTTTGAACGGGATGATTTTTCAATTCACAAGCACACGACGTAACCCAATCAAACTTTGTAAAAAGTTTGGTTTAAAAAATGAACCGCTTTCCGCACATTTAGCAAGCTATATAGTGTTTTTCGGTGATTGGGTAGCTTGAGAGTGGGGGTATTGTTGTGTTGTGTATTGTCTTGCTTTAGTTAGCTTAGGGTGTGCGTCTTTTTGCCTTGGTGTTTTCCCATTTTTCAATAACATTTCAAAGTACGTGCACTAGCCAAGAAATATTACAGCATTTGAGAAGAATGTGGGCATGATTTTATTTTTATATTTTCATGTTATTCTTCGTATAAAAGAAAAGGGCGAAGATGGTCGCTTAAAATTATCGAATTTGAAGGACGATTGTGCGCACCGCCTTAAAATACTTTAGATAATGGCTAGTTCTTTCTGTGTTCTTGTCTACTCCGTTAATAATCGGAAAATGAACTAGACTACCTGTTTAATCATATTCTTAGTATGGTTACATCCCCAAAATACGCGAATTTTATAACGATGCGTATTAAAAATCACTGCTAGGAGTTAGTCAGTTTCCGTCGGCTTCCTTCGACACTGATCCCTGTGATTATGAATCGGGACGCTCAGATCTTCACATATTAAACTCTATTGGAAGCGCATCAATATTGAAATTAGCGCGACTGAGCGATGCGACCGAACGACCGAACAAACGGCCGACCGAACGACTGACGACTGAACAAACGTTCAACCGACCGAAACACCGAAAGAGAGACAGAATCTACTACATCAATAGTTTAATAGTTGATATTCATTTAGTTATTTATATAGTTATATACACATATTTATTTTTAGTTTTGGCAGCCTCAACTAAATTATTTATATTATACTGATTTGTCAATTAATAGTGATTTTAATAGTTATAGTTTTATATATTTTCTATAGTCTAGAGGGCCAGTTTATTAGCTTATGCTATTTAGTGTTACCCTCTTTTTAAACAAAGTCTGATTCATTCAGACACATACAAAGTTAGATCTTTAACGTAAAATTCAACTTTTGTATCCAGGACTAAGTGATCAAAGCTCAAGATTGCGTGTTGTGATCGTCAACCCATCGAGGAAAAAAAAAAAAAGGGGGGGGGGGGGGAAGGAAAAAAAAAAAAGATCAACCAAACTGTTTGGAGTTATCTAAAGTTGTTTACGGATATTCAATTTAGAAGGTGCGGCTTTAACGTATTGAAAACCAAAGTTCTGCCATTATTGCGAAACGTTACCGTTGTCTCTTTTTCGGTTCACTTGCGTCGTTTTTTTATCTTCAGGAAACGCGTGCTGTTTTGGTGCGCATTATAAGTTTTTGAGAGTCTCTTAACGAATAATAGTCCATATATTAGCTGCACAGATTGTGCATTCAACAAACCATTTACTGTTCATCGCATTTAACCACAGCAAAGCCATATTGTTTAATGCTATTAAAAAATCATCGACTGTTCATTTTTCATTAGAAATTTCCCAATCACTCAGCTAAATATAGAACAGTTATATAAAACATCGGTTCAGGAATATGCGGTTTGTGTAATAGTTCACTATGATGCTCCCGGTTTTATCCCAGTGGCACTTGGCGGTAGCGCACGGCCACATGAAAAAGTTCGCTTACGAATATTGAATACTACATAGTTCACTTTGAGAATTAAATTATAGATAGAATATTAACAAGACCACAACCCAACGAATATATGAATCAAAAACTTTCTCCCTATATAAGTTGACAAACGTAATATTGTTCGATAATAATAGTCTATCAGTTAGCAGTACTTATAGCATGGCAAGACAACCTTGAGTTCGAAAAATCCCTATATCATAAGCTAAATGATACTGATATAAGATAGCATACAGCGAAAGTTTTTGTATGATTAGCTTTAGTTGATTGCCTTGGCTGGTCAACTGTTTAATGATAAGTTAAAGTATATGTATTCTGTTGAAATATTGACGTCAATGAACATGTGGCATGGCGGTGAGAGCCAATCATGCATGTGTAATAATGATCAGTCTAGACAATTAAAGAATTGACGACGGCGCTTTTCAGAATTAAACAAAAACTGAGGGACGTTCATCTGGTACATTCTACCGCAAAAGCGCATTGCAATGGAAGAACTTCCGTGAACCAGCGACCAGCATCTTTACATAGGTAGTATTGTCGTGGGAACCTGCTTGAGATCCTTCGGCAGTGCGAAAATGTTTTTTTTCGTAATCAAAGAAATTGTAGCTTTGACGTGAATTCCAGTCTGCCCCAAGCCTTTTTTTCACCAGGAGATGAACTGTTTTGTAAAGTCTTTTTCATGTCGTGTAAATTTTACAAAAGAAAGGAAGGAAGGAAGGAAGGAAAGCGCAAGAACTATGGCTGCTTATACCATTTTTTGAGGGGAGTGGAGAGAGGGGGGGGGGGGGGGGGGGGGGGGGGGTGGGGGGGGTGGGGGTGAGGG
>WUAP02148210.1:0-11209 GCA_015163945.2 Stichodactyla helianthus | reverse complement strand
TACAAAGGTGACAAGATATCTTAGTGGTCGTATTACAAAGGTGACAAGATATCTTAGTGATCGTATTACAAAGGTGACAAGATATCTTAGTGATCGTATTACAAAGGTGACAAGATATCTTAGTGGTCGTATTACAAAGGTGACAAGATATCTTAGTGATCGTATTACAAAGGTGATAAAATCTCTTAGTGGTCGTATTAAGAAGGTGATAAGATCTATTATCAGTGGTCATATTCGGGGATGTAAAAATCTCTAAGTGGTCGTGATAAGTGACCTAAAGTTTCCTATCGAAAAGGTGTTATATATTAAGATGATATGAACTGGGATGGTCGTGCTGCTATTGTAGTCAGAGTAAAGATGATATACTTTTTCTCCTAATGCTGTCGTATTACAAAGGTGACAAGATATCTTAGTGGTCGTATTACAAAGGTGACAAGATATCTTAGTGGTCGTATTAAGAAGGTGATAAGATCTATTATCAGTGGTCATATTCGGGGATGTAAAAATCTCTAAGTGGTCGTGATAATTGAACTAGAGTTTCCTATCGAAAAGGTGTTATATATTAAGACGTTATGAACTGGGATGGTCGTGCTGCTATTGTAGTCAGAGTAAAGATGATATACTTTTTCTCCTAATAAAAATCTAATATATCTGACACCCCATTTTCACACACAGGATATGTTCCTAACGCATTACTGTGCGGATCCTTGAACAGTAAGTGCTTCACTATTTTTCAACATTTTCTAAAACGCATTTTGTCACCTAAAGGCTCGTGTGTACAAATAAAAAATACAAGTGACGCGTGGGTTATTCCATGATATGCCACTCAAAAGTGTTGCCTGCTAAGCGAGAGGTCAATGGTTCAATCCTCAGTGACCTCACACACTTGTTTCAACTTCTCTCTAATCCGTGTAGCTTTAGCTTTAAATACCCTTAAAACGGAGCACTGATGGAGAGAGGGAGGTAAAGTGCGCACCGTCTGCTTCCATTGATAACAGCCTTGTAGCTGAAGGAACTACCGACGTTAAATAAAGATACTTTACTTTACCTTTGTATAACTAGTAGTATTTATGCCTGGATGAATGGTGGATGGATGAATACTTAAGTATCCAGTGAATACAAAATCGGAGCAATAGCTCATTAAAAAATAAAATAGACATTCATTTTAAATCCAATTACGAGCTTTCTTCACAGATACCACAGCAGGGCTGGCTCATATTCCTCTTACTCTTCTATCTCATCTCGGTTCTGTCACCGTCACATGTCTCACGATCGACTATTGAATCTTTCCCATTTCACTGGCTGGAAATATCATGAACATCTACGCAATCCGAAGAAACCCGACATGCGAACAACAACTAAACTTTCTCATCTTAAATCTTTCAAGTGCTGCGACCTCATCACCAGCTTTTTGAGTTATCCGTTCAAAGCGGCATCCTCTTTATTCCTCTATTTCAGCTGAACAATATCTTCTAGCTATGAACTTTTAAACAAAGCTCGACTTGCACTCTTAGTACGTCTCTCGTAACGTGATTATGGCAATTGATGTTGTCATGGCTACGTATGACGCAATAGAACAGGATAACTCACTCGAGAATGGCGTGTGCTTACGCCGAAACATATCTAAAATACAAAATTGTCGTCTTGTATTGCTGTTAACTCTTCTGTTGCTTGATCGGCTGTTACCAAGATTTTTTCCTTTCGTCATGGATACCAATGACGTAAGAGAGCAGGAAACGATTAAAACATTTTTCCTTTTATTGTATCTTTTATTGTATAGAAGTAAACATATCACTTTGAAACATTTCAGTAACCATCGTCAAAGAATAAATATTGATAAACCTTTTGAACGGAATAATCTATTTAATCTATAATCACCGTGTTTTTGCCGGACGTTTTTGATAGCTATAAGATGCGTAAAATAGCTGACTTGGATCAAAACTATTATAGTGTTTTGAAAAGGTTTGGTAATACCCACTTCAGTGAGACGCGGTTAAGAATCTACGTCAGCTATCTCATTTAGCATTCTAATTATTTTGGAAACATAGCGATCATGTTTTTTGCATGTCTTTCTCGTTGTCTTGATCAGGCAACTACTATGAATCTCAATGAGACTGTATACATTCTCATTCTTATCTTTAAATTTCTAACACGTTTTTCTAGACAGTCCACCACAGTAGAAATCTTGTACAAATATTCAGTCATGTCCCACTGTGTCAAGTACATGTTGTTGTTGTTGTTGCTGTTGTTACTGTTATTGTTAAGTTGTTGGTGGTGGTGATGGTGTGGTGGTGTGGTGTGGTGTGGTGGTGTTTTGATTTGGTTTTGTTTTGTTTTACATGGTGAAAGTCGCATTTACACAGTGCAAGTTAACTTACGTCTTGTACACTATAAACTGAGTGAAAACATACGGTACTGACTTACAGCACGAACACGGTACGGTATGCCATAACACTGAAATGGCTTCCCATTATTTACGTAGGAATCATCCAATCACAACGCGTAGTTACTGTTACGGTAAAGTACGGTACAGCTATATTACTGCTACGAATTTGCCGTAGCGTTTCCAACTCATGCTTACCCTCGAAATCCTCTCTATCAAAAGGTGATCTATAATCCCGTGCTCCTTTCTTACTTGCATGTGAGAACTACTTATATAAGAGAATCTATAGCTATCTCCCTCCTTCCTCTGTCAAACAGAAGTGACTGATAAATCACTCTCTAACGTAAATACCAGTGGATCTGAAAAAGGATTGATTATTTCGTAATCCTTTAATAAACTATATTTCCTAATTCACAACTAGTGTAAGAGATTAGGACTGAAAAACTGACGAAGGCTAGTTTATATGCAGATTCTACTCCAACGTAATCCCGTTATGGTTTCACGTCTTATCGACAGCTATACACATCTTTCTTGAATATTGTTGTTGTTGTTATAATTAAAACGATTCACCCAGGTGCAAGAGGGTGTCATCTAAATTCAGCTTGTAATTCAAGAAAGACCACGAGGGAAGACGGTACGGATTGTTTTCACAAATTAGATGCATGATAAGTATTTTCGTGATATCTTCTGCATGCGCAGTTGTTTCGCAATCATTTAACCTGAGGAGGTCATGTTCACCCCACGCAATTAAGAGGAGAAATCTCCGGCCTTTTCACGAGAATTGTTGAATATTTTACACAGGCTTAGTGTTATTGGTGAAAAACGTTTTTATTTCAAGGAATTTCCTAGTGGCGCACTCATGGCCAGCCTCGTTACGACTGAACCTGTTCCCCTGTTAGGGCTTTTTTTTCAGTTTTCGGAAAATAACAAACTCGCCATGGCAACGTACATTGGCTTGATGGTCAAGTGACAGGTGACCACGTGACCACTTGTAAATTGTGGCTTGAAAAGTGATAGGCCATTTCCGAGCTCTCGAAAATGATGCATAAAGGTGTGCGAAATCACACTTTGTGGCATGAAACGACTGACTTGTTCTGTTGTCACTCCTTTCTCTATGACTTGTTCGCAGTTCACTTGTAAAAATAAACTATTAAGCAACAGAAAAAGCAAAGAAATGTCGTTCTTTTCACGCCATCAAGTGTAATTTAGCATGAAGCCTCGCCTTTATGCATCATTTTCGAGAACTCGAAGTGGCCTATTCACTTATAATAAATGAAAAACTGAGGAAAACAAAACAGAAGAGCAAAACTATACAAACAAATTTAATTTATTCGAGATATAAAACAATTTTTTAAAGTATCCTAATAATTCCATTTCAAGTTCTCTTTTGCTCATTGTCAGCCTCAATAGTGTGTAACATGTTTTATAGTTTTAATAACAGTGTGTTGTTATGTAGAATTCATGTATAAATAATAAGCAATAAATACAAATGCTTCGGATTTTACTGTTAATTGTGAAATATTTTACACACAATCGAGGCTAAGGTTGAGTAAAGCACTCGGATTACAAGTTAACAAATGTTTTATTATCTCAAATATCTCGTAGAATTTGTCTTTTGACTAACGATCATTTCATTACCAATGGCTTGCGTATTTTTCTTTTTAAAGAACAACACTTAAAATACGTTTTAAGTTAGCTTTTTTACAACGTTTTCCGAGAGGTGCGCAGGCAAGAACTAGTTTTTATTTTCACCTGAGCCCGCGTTACTATTGTTCTTTCCTTAGTAACACAATGTGAGGCCCTGGTTCCTGGTTCCTGACGAATAACAGTGACTAGAATCGTAAAGGTTAGATGCTGGTAAAGTTGTTAATTTGCACTGGATGACAATGTACCTTTAATATATAATAGCATCCAAACAGTTGACACACTGAATGCAACATTCACGTGTAAAACCTGTAATCTCGGCAACTATAAATTATAGTTTCTTTTTCTCCACAAAGGCGGGGAAAATTAGCAGAGTTTGCGTTGTTGTATGCCAAACTCACCACATAAACCCTGTTTCGTGAAACTCTCGATTTCTCTGTAGCTTTTCTTTAGCTCTCATTGAATCCATGAATCCGTGTCTGAACTGCAAATTTTTCTGTCCAGTAGTTGCAGTGGAGCATTGATAGACAGCGTGGAACGCCTGTTCGTATAACTGTGCACAAGATTTCAGGAGCTGTTCCTCTTTTGCACACTCTTGGAGTATTTCTTGCACAAATGTTTTTCGTTCCTTTGAAATCCGCAAACTTTGGTGCGCTTTTGTTGAGCACTGTTGATCGTCTTGAAAACATCGAAGCATGGTTGCGTTTGTCATTGTTTCTTTTGAATATGTCTTCAAACTTACCAAGATGGTTGAAAACTGTTGAAAAACCTTTAATTCCTATTCTGTACGATAGATATATTTCACTCGACACTGGAATGTGAATTGTACCATTGCTATATAAGACCTCCGACCACATTTTGATGAGGTAAAAATGATGTCGAAATCTGAAATTCATCAGAGCATTTCTCAACACGTGACATCACAGCAAACTCAACTTCCCTGCGTGGATCGGTAAGCAACTTTGTCTAGAACCTTTCGCGCCCATTCGCTCATCACGTCATGAAGATTTCGTTATGAAATTTATTCAGATTACCTTAATAAAGGGCTACTATTTCCTTACACACTATTAAATGTAAAAACTCAGGAAGGTTAGTGATACATTGAGGTAGGAGATTTGTTGTGTAACAATTTTCCTTGAGTAGAATTTCCTAACGACAAACACAGCGTTGTATATACTAGAAATACTAAATTACGTGTTTGTATACTATATAATTTTTGCGTTTTAATATCTCTAAACATGACGGTTTTTCTTCCAGTGGAACAAAGAAAAATCAACGAAGTTTCGGATATGACGACAATTAATTCAAGAGCGACTTTCGTGTTTCTTTTTTTAATATGTTGGCGCTTTTGTGCTGTCAAGAAGGACAAGAGTGCTGATAAGGACCAGAGAATATAGAAATAACTCAATGTGCATATTTCAGAAGCATGAAGAAAATTACATTCGCCTGCTGAGAGCATAATCAAGTTCTTGCTGGATTCTCTCTCTCTCTCTTTTTTTTTTTTTTTTTAATTCGATTTGCATTGGCTATTTATGGCTTTATCAAGAACACGATAATTATCATGACACAGTTTATTCGTTTGTCCCAGTACATTCTCGATCGTTCTCCCTGACGTCACAGACTTAGCAACCATGTGTCATCACAGGGATCCCAACCTATATGAAACGGTAAATATTTCCTCTGTTGAATTTTTTTTTTTTTTTTTTCACAGAAAGCACCTGTGTTTGATGCTAAAGAATATCAACTAAGAAATAGAAATAGAAATGATTTTGGAAGGCTGTTTTTATGTTTGTTTAGCTTTTTAGAAGAGTGAGGGGTTTTTTTTGTTTGTTTGTTTCGTTTTTGTTTTGTTTTGTTTTGGCGCAAGTATTACCATTTCATTTCATCGTTATCAGCATTTTAAAGATGCAAATACAGAGTAAGTAAGTGAATTGTCATTAATTGGTTCAACGTTGCATTGAGGGTTTTCCTTACCGCCATCTTGTGGGTCCAAAAACAATAAAATGTTTGTGAATGAGAAAATATTTTATTTCCCTAAGGAGAAAATTTCGTTTTGCGCCACAAGATGGCTGCCATGAGAATCCTCTATAGGTTAATGAACGAAGACCATCTGGCTATTTGTTCGGTTCTTTCTTTCTTTCTTTCTTTCTTCATCCATCCATTCATCCCTCCATTCATCTATCCATCCATCCGTCCATCCGTCCGTCCATCTATCCATCCATCCATCCATCCACACAACTAACAATCTGCTAGTACCTAAAGCAAGAGGTGATCATTTCAAAAATGGCTTTGCGTTTACTGGAGCGAAATTGTGGAATTCCCTCCCAGTATCACTAAAGAAAGAGACGTCTCTTGCCTGCTTTAAGAAGAAAATTAAATGTCATCAATTTAACATCGACAACATATAACAATTCCAATTAAATAATTGCGATTGATCAATCAATTAATTATACTTCATTTACCTCTTTTCTTGTAAAAACTTTCAATGACTTACTTGTAAATTTATTAGTTATATAATTGTTCAGATTTATCATTTGAACTTGTAAATTTAGTACTAGTTTTAGATAGTTTGCTTTATGCTATATATTTATGGCCTCTAGGGAGACCAACGATTGGTTAGGTTTTTAACTTATTGTTGATGGAGTTACCGTGTTTAAATAAAGATATCTATCTATCCATCCATCCCTCCATCCATCCATTTTATTACAGGTTCTGTAACTCCCCTATTTTCTACTGAGCGACTTGCGGACTGTTTCATTTTGGTAAAAATTTGATTACCTATTATTTCGGTTTGTAGAAATAAACCTCCTGGGAGTCAGTTAACTAATCTTGTTACAGACGATGATGTAATCATTGTCTCATCCTGTTTGTAAAAACGCACACGTTACCATGACTACCAAATCGCTTTCAATCTGAGCCAACCACGAGCGAGAAAAAAAACCCCTTACCGTCCAATCATATGGACACCATCTTGACTCTCGAATGGCTTCCTGGCTCTGGACTAATCAAAACGCGAGAAATTTCTTTGTCATCGACTCATTTTATCGTGGCTTTCAAATGGCTTCCATTTATTTTCTCGTATTCTGATTGGCTCAGATCAGCAGCTGAAAATACCTTGCTGACTATTCCTCTTTCGTTCAAGGAACGCTGGGAAATCTAGCATGGAAATGAAGTTCCTGTTTCCATCGCATCAAATCGCGATGGGGGCAAGTGTAATCGATTGGGTTTATCTCAAACGCAGTCCGCACTAGAACGATCAATTTGGCGTATCATTTCAAATGAGAACTAAACCTGCAATCACCTTGATTCAAAAAAAGATTAGTTCTAATTAAAGTCGATGAATATTTATTTCTTATTTTCTACAAATTGTTTTCTTATTGATCATTCATGTAGCTTCGATATGACCAATGGCCTGGTTTTGTAAGGCACATTTCTTAATTAAAGTTCAAACCTTTAAAAGTGGAACTGCGTAAAGTCGGTAGGCTGGAATTACTCATTCAAGTTTGTCTTCAGCTGTTGGTTATTATTAGTTATTCGCAGATCAAGCACGATTTGTCGACACGCCTATACTAAGTGTTACTAACAGGTGGGTCTATTCAATAGCCAGTAGTTTTCACCTCATGTCAGGTACTAAATGACAGCTATATATCACATAGTCATTCGTACAAAAAATAATCATAAGACAAGCTGATGATGAGTTGGTAAATAAACAAAAGCCGGTAGTTCCTGAATGAAAGAATCCAGTTATGTACGCCATAAGAAAAATGAAAAAAACCATCGAAGGCAAACCACGGAAAAACAATCGTTGATATACATATGTAGGCGATAGGCGATAGTTCATGATAAGATATAAGATATATATAAAGAAACAACAACAACAACAAAAAAAAAAAAATCCCAATGTAAGATCTTCGCTCACACTGGAACTACTGGCATCATCAACTGGTCGTCCGTCTTCTGGGAGATCCTCAATCCATTTTAGTATTATAATGACCTATCGCTCATCCTCTGGCTCCGAAAACTTTTTTTGAAATAGCTGTATAACTCTGAAAAACCATAGAATGCCATCGACTTGTAGATCATGTATTTTTCCTGTGAAAATTCTCATTTAAATGTCTCTCAAAGTACTTCTCTACCAGCCAGACGTATTGTGGTTTATAAACTGAATTGATAATTTAGGAGAAATCGTAGAGTCTGTAACTATATATCAAGCGAGTTAGATTAGAACCCTGGTTGCTCGTATTAGATAACCGTAACTTACTAGATTTCAATACAGTAAAGAGATTCTATTGATAACTTCACGATGTTTTACACTTGAGATTTACAGCATGACTAATCTTGAAAAATGAATCAGCAGTGTAGGAAAACGAAAGCATTTCACGCTTAACAATAAAATAAGCTCAAACCACACGATGCCGCGTTATATAATAATACTCCGTTACTCTACAACCATTATTTATATTGTACCTTTTAGATACATTTACATGGTTAAGATCCCACGAAATAAAAAGGCCAAAACAAAATCAATCGAATTAATTAGTTATAATTTTTGAGGAGTACTATTCGATCGCCTAGGTGACCAACATTATGAATGAATATTTTCGATATAGTGAACGTGGGTTGAACCAGTTATTGGATCCTCCCCTTGGTCGATATTAGTCGGTCAGGCAATAGCGAGTTCGACGGAGCTATCTAGCACTAACGAAGATACTTCAGGACTGAGAATTCGATAAACCAGGACATGAAGTCCTTCTGTTGTATAGCCCTGAACCTGACAAACACGGGTCTGACTTACACTGCGTACTGACTAGAGAATCGGGCCACGGCGAAGCGTATGTCGAGCATTCCACTGACTTTTGTCTTACATGTGATCCATAAACAACAAAATGCGCTGTGTCATACTTTTTTTGGAAGGACGCAGACTCTTCTTCGACTTTTGAATATTCGTTCAAAACCTTTGGAGTTAATATCAAAGACTGTCTTCTTCCTCTTTTCGGTTCGACCGTGTTTTGATGAGATGCTGAAGGCATGTTGAGACTGTTACTTCTTCCTCTATTCGGAGCAGTGTTCTCAACCATGGTCCCTCGATAGAACTCCATCTTTGTACCGTACGCTTTCTCCGTTCTTCACCTTCAATTTGTTGTGATAAAACGTGTTTTTCTTTGTCTCGATGGGCGCCTGGTCGAGTCTGACTTTATCGGTCCACGTTTAAGAGGAACACGGAACGTTTTTAACACAGACAGCTTGTTCTCTCCTCCCGCTAGACTTTCTAACGCAAAATAAGCTACGACTGGCCAAGTATGAGTTTGTTGTACCTCGGCTTTAAAACCATTACATATGCAGCACTATAATCAAACAGGACTGGCGAGCACACTGTCTTACTTATCTTTTGTTTTCTTAAGCATTCTATATATAACCTCACCACAACTGTGTTGTTTCGATAATCAAACACCTTTTGTTATTCGTTGTGTCTAAAAATAGACAAATTGTATTTTTATTCAAATTTGGGGCGTCGCTCAAAGGAAATTAAAATGACTTTAATTAATGTTTTGTAACGAGACGAATATTACAAGGATTTAGAGCCACATCGACCTGCTGGCGCTGAGCTATTGCAGAAGGGCAAAAAATAAATCGAAAATTCTCTGCTGAATACAGGGATGAAAGATAATTTGTCAACACCTTACCGGGCCAACAACAGCTCCCGCTAAAATTGGGGTAATTAAAGTTAGAAAAAGGATAGCAATAAGGATCTTCTTTTCAGGTGTCAATAATTGCTTCAAGTAATTTTGAATTTAATCCTTCCATTTTGGAGCGGAATATATAACCTTAATTAAATTCCAAAAACAGACAGATTTCAAGGGCTTAGAGAAAAAGAGTAATTTACGCACAACAGTTATGAAACAACATGCAATAAAGGTCTTGACAAGCTAAAGAAAATGAGAAGAGCTTTGAAAATATCTCATCCTGAAAAAGGACATTCATTGGTTGGCTCTGGTGTGATAGCAAATGGAACTTCAATTGTATGCTGCGAAAACAATTAAAACTGGATTTCCTTTAACCAGCTTAGTTAACCATGGTATTGAAGAGCTTAACGGGGAATCATGAACAATACGATGTTATTGTGGTTTTCTACCCGGTTTTCTTTATGTTTTTTCTTATTATTATTACTTAATTTTCAGTCTACATTTATTCACTTTGAGGAATGAAAGTAAAACAACAAACATGAAGCAAACTTACTGAATGGATCCTCTTATACATCCTTCCATCCGTCTCCCATCCTTCCATCCGTCTCCCATCCTTCCATCCGTCTCCCATCCTTCCATCCATTGTCCTATCCATCCTTCCGTCCTTGAAATCCATGGAATGTCATGTATATTTATTTTTGCCCTGAGAAAAAGGGGCCAATGAATGTTATCAGTAGTTTTAATCATCAGCTTCCAAGCTTTCACACAAGATAAACCTTTTCATAAGCCTCACAAAGTCCTTCCGCTCCAAGCATCTTTAAAGGAAAATGAAAAATTATCGATTCATTTAAATCGATTCATCATAAGAGGATTTAAAGGGGAAAAAAGCTCAAATCTAAATGATAATATTAGCAATCACAGTCAGTGTAGTTAAGTAGAGATGCCGGGAAAAATATTACTTGATAAAGATCCTTTGGGTGAGAACTTAGGCTTTGCAAACAGCTGAACGGTTCCTTCTTAGACTCTACCACATCTCCCGCAGGTCTGCTGGCCATGCGCACCAAAAGGAAGAGTCCAGTAGAACCAAAGAACAAGACTAAGCTCCAAGAAAAACTGAGCTTAACTTCACTTCACTTAGAACTCAAAATTCACTTTGAAAGCATGCGCTTGAAAAACAAATTATTTAGTTAAGTCAAGTTAGGTATATTGGTTATTTCTTTATGTGAAATTTATCCTTGTTTTTTGTGATTTTGAGAGAGGGGGCTTGATAAGGACAAAGGCGCTTTCTTCCCCTCCCTCCCTCCCCTGGGGACTATCATCACCGCTGGCCAACGTTTTTAGCGTCGGTGCTGTTTCAGTCTTGTCGTCTTTTCAGATTTTCACACTTTAAATTAGACACAGAGAAGGATCGACGAATCTAGTTTTAGGCCCGTTTCAGACGTCGAACTTTCCATGAGCCGAACTCATTGAATACAATGGATAATTAGGCGGTCTTCTT
>WUAP02148199.1:0-11211 GCA_015163945.2 Stichodactyla helianthus | reverse complement strand
CATTTTTTTTTTCCGGGGGCGCTTGCGAGGCAGGCGGGGTGTGGGGTGGGTTGGGGGGGGGGGGGGGGGGGGGGGGGCGGGGGGGGGGGGGGTGGGGCTACAGCTAAAATTAAGGGTAGCAAAATACCTCTCCAAGCAGGGTAACTTAAACGTTTGCCATGTTGCAAACGTTTTTCCTTTGGGATAAAAGTCGGGGGAACGTTTGCACAAGCTAAACAAGTTTTAGAATACCAATATTAGTCACTTACTGTCCCAGGACTCTTCAGTGTATCCTCCAAATTTGTAATTCCCGGATTTGATCACCACTAGTGTTGGTCCCTTGTTGTCACAATGGGAATGAAAATTAGAACAGCCCCAGCCATTTATTGAAGCACGATACAGGAGATTATATTCATCGTAGGATATACCAACTGCTTTATCCAACCAGTCACGCCATTCCTGTGAGAGAATTACCGAATCGTTGTATGGCTTCGGCTTCAACTTGTCAACAATGCCTTGGATTTGATAGAACTTCGCTTCTTCGAGAACTTCTTTTAGGACAAGTTTATCATCTGGCAGCAAGAGTTTTCCCGTCCTCAAGTAGTTCAAGATGTATCGAAAGCACGTGCCATCTCGATCGATGAAGTAACTACCGTCTTCTTCTGGTTTGATATCAAAACGACCAGAGAACATGGCATGCAGCATTGATCCAGCATCTTTGGTTAGTGTTTGGAGACTTGTAGTGAAGATTTGACCGCCAACGTTGAGTTTTACGGTCGATGAGAAGTGGACATGTTTCAGCTTCTTGGCCACTGAATCAAATGCTTCTTTTTCTTGTTGGATTCGAAGGGCTTGGCTCTCTAGGATATTGTGGACTTTTTCGATGTATACATATGCTTCAGCAAAAGCAACTTCCATTGGGTTTTCAGTTTCGCCTTCAGATTCCGAGGCAGACATCTTAGCGTGGCAAACAGCTAGACGCAAAAGCCTGGTTCACACTAGTGACATAACGACATAACGCCTGCGACATACGCAGACTCAGTTGTGCATTTATCACCGAGGTGTGAGAAAAGACAAGCACCGCTAATGAGCAGTACACTACTGAGTCTGCATATGCTGCCGCTGTTATGTCGTTATGTCACTAGTGTGAACCAGGCTTATTAATGAAACAATCTCGTGCCCAGAGCCTGCGTTCCTCTAGTCAGCACAGAGGGATGCAAGGATTTTAGGGGAAGTGAGGTCATAGTTGATTTCCCGCTTTTTTTGACACATGCCATGATTAAGAAATGGTTCATGCTTAGCATGCTTCCATCGAGTTGCGCCTCGTGCGACTCTTAAGGCTGATTTACACGCTACGATTTGTCGGCCCGATTTTTGATAGGTTTTGTATGGAAAAACGAAAGAATCGGCCCGATTCTGAAAAACCTGTTGCACTGCAACAGATTTTTCTTGTTTCGGCCCGATTTTTTGAAAGAAAAAGAGTGCTAAAAACAATAAAACTCGCATCGAGCCGACAAATCGTAGCGTGTAAATCAGCCTTTACGCTTCTCTCGTGCTCACCAAACTTCCCGCGTGCATCCATATCTCGATGGACGCACAGCTAAAACCATGAACCATTTCTGTTATAACACAGCACGCTTGTTCTTCCTTTCTATTTATATATCTTCAAGAATTGTAACCTCTCATTCGTACTGATGAAGGCAATGGATCAATTGCCGAAACATGTTTACCAAATCTTTCAAAGTTGTCGTTCTTTGTTTAAAAATTATTACAAACTTGCTATTAATCAGTCATTTTATTTGTGATTAATTGCTAAATTCTTATTACAATCATTACTGACAGATTTTGTTTAATTCTGTCTCCGACAAACTTGCAAAACGTGACGAGTTTGCTTGTTCTCCTTTTCACCCTCCCGTTTCCACGTTAAGAGAAAAGCTTGGAAATTTCTTGCTCATGTTTTCAGCAAAATAAAACTCCAAGAAAACTTGCTACAATACTGTTTGCGACGAAAATGCTGACGTAATTTTATTGAGCACGGCCGTGTATTCATCGTAAAATGGATGCACGCTCGCGCAGGGTATTCAGGCAATCAGAACGCGCGTTATATAGTAGCTATGTTATAATATCTTTTACAAACTAAATAAACAGACCAGAGGCACTAACTTTTCATCATAGTAGTATAAAACCAATTTTTAATTTAAAAGAAGTTGCTAAACTGAGTAAAAATATTGCGATTGCGTGACATTGTTGTCTGACCTCCGCATGATATGATTGGCCATTTTTTTCTTTGCAATTGATTGGGTTTCGTGGCTGCTTTGATATTCATACGAATGAGTTACCAGACTATAGTTGCTGTAGCAACACGAGTATGGTATATTATGGCCATGATAAACTTGCTACCTTCTTCTACGATTCTGTAAAAGTCATTTCCCTTCGAAACTCGGGAAGATTACAGAAATAATGGGAACGGTCAGAATGGAGCTTCAGCATCTTCTGGGTTTAGCGATCGGGACGCCCGAAGTTGGTGCAGTCAATTTCAACATACTACACGGTGTTGTGCGTGAAATTCTGAAACATCTAGCTATTGACAACAAACCTATAGAACTTGAGGAAGGTGGGCATTTTCGAGCAGCCTATGGTATCGTTAAAACAAGCGTAGACGCGGTAACGAGTGATAATAAGACCCCTTCGGATAGTGCTTCGCAAGAAGCTAAAGACGGACAATCAGTTAGTGTCGTTACTACGGGTTTCGAGAAGAGCACTCTACCTGGGCATTTTGGAAAATTCGAGTCGAAGTTATCGGAAATCGAAAAGAAACTCGAAATGTTGGACGATTTACCGAGTAACAGCGAAGTTCTACAGAGGGCCAAGCAGAAGAAGGATGCAAGAACTCCTGTTGGGGATATATGGCAGTTTATAAACATTAATCGACGACTAGGGGCAACCGAGACAGGCATCGAAAAGGTAAACCTGGTTTTGCATGTTACTATGATTATAGTCTTTTGTATGCGGTAATTATCTGTGCTTTGGTATTTAGTTTCATGCTTAATATCGAAACATCGTAATAAATTTAAACAAGAAATGAAATTGGAATCAATTCCAATGCTAATTTAGGAGAATTTTCGTTTCCAAACTCACTCACCAACAGCTTGGTTGGTATATAAATGTCTAGAAAGGCATATCTCAGAGGCTGCCAAGTTTCTTGTTTTAATGTGTTCGAATTTGTAACAATACAAGTTATTATTTACACAAAGTAAATCTGTGTTTGTCATGAGAGATTGTACGATGTTTTCTGACAAAGCTTCATAAAAGCCGCCGGCAAACTACATCTTATCACGCTTTAGATCGGTTATTTTTGTTTCCTAAAGACACTACATGATCTTAGAAAGCGACTCTAGATTTATTTCCTGACGTAATTTTCTTTAACTCTTGTTTTAATTCGCCTTTTTTTCGTTAATTTTCTTTCACGATACTGTTTTTTCCTGATTTTAATTTTTTAAACATTGTTGCTACTGTTTTTATGTATTTCAAGAAAATACCATAAAATAATTATTTATGGAAGCTTATTTTTTCACTTTTGAGCTTGCACTTGAAGTGCATGGGAAATTAGAAAGTTCTAGAGCTCTTATCCGATTCCACATGCAATCGATTTTAATGTCATTGTTGAGTCATACTGCTGGATGAAAAGTAATTTGTTTGAGTTTGTGGTAACTACAGACAACGCATTAGTGGATTCTTCCTAATAGTCTGTCACTTTTATTTTATGTTCATATTAATAAATAAAACAATATTTATTATTAAAGCCTCAAGAAATAATTGAATTTGATCATATATTGTTGAAATATGGAGTGCGATATTGTTGCCATAGCGAAAAACAGTGTTAAAAGTTTACACTCATTTAAAAATGAATCTTTTCTATAAGAAACAACAAAGGTTAAGAAAAAAAGTAAGTTAAGTATACGGTAGCAAATCATCAACATTAAAATGGTCTAAAATCTTCATTTTGAGCATAACCAAGGAGTGTAAGATATCTGGTCATTCTGTGACTTCATTATGTATAAATTTTCATATTTTTTTTAGTTATTTGTTTCAAGAACTTATTTTACTAGCATATTATTTACACTTTACAGCAATTCTTTTTGCTTTCAGTGTATTTGATAATTACTGCAATTTCAATATTCTGTGAACTTGGTAGTGCAGGGCCCACAGAGGGGGGGCCGGTAATAAAATTTTTAAGGAATTGTAAAATTGAAATTGTAGGATATGGCAACCCTTGTCCAAAAAATTTTTTTAGCCCCACCACTTTTAAGCATGCTCCACAGGCCCTGTAGTGGCGAGCTGGCCATTGGAATTTGGTTTTTCGCTGCTGCCAGTCAAAAACATAAAAGCTACCAACTGATTATTTTTGATTGACGGCAGTGAAAAAC
This sequence comes from Stichodactyla helianthus, assembly GCA_015163945.2. Classification (NCBI taxonomy): domain Eukaryota; kingdom Metazoa; phylum Cnidaria; class Anthozoa; order Actiniaria; family Stichodactylidae; genus Stichodactyla; species Stichodactyla helianthus. The sequence continues at coordinate 6,805 of WUAP02148199.1, read as the reverse complement.
CAATTTCACAACAAGCCGTTGAGATGTCCGAGTTTGCAGAATATTGAGAATTGCAGTAATAACTGATGACAGATATAAATTTGTAGCATTTGGTAGTTGTTTTCCTTTTCTCAAAATTCTTGCTGTTACATCCAAAATTTGAGAAAAGTTTTACAAAGATTGTAAAGATTATATTTCAAAACATTTTTGCACAGAATATCCATTTTTCATATCCTAATCCCTTAATGAAAAAATTGAAATTGCCTCTAAATGTATATTTGGGTAAGATTTCATTGAAAAATATTGCAGAACAATGTTTCTAAAAAGAAGGCAGAAAATGAAGGCTTATCTCTCTTGTGCTGGACAACTCTATCATTTTTTAATTATTTGTTTGTTTCTTACAGTTAAGCAGTTTGCTTGACAGTATGATGTCTGAGGTCAATGATATCAAAAAAATAGCAGGAGGAATGGATGAAATAAAGAAAAGACTTGCTGAGGTATACACGTTTAATGTTATCCTTTTCCCTTATGATTACCATAAACACAGATCAAGTTTTTTTTTTTTTTACACATGAAATAAATTTTCAGTCATGAAAGAGAATTTTTCATCCCTAATTTTCAGCTTGAAAAGAAAAGCAGTGCTTTGGAACAAAGAATATCATCTTTGGAAAGTGTTGGTAAATATATTTTTTTACTGTGTTATTCAAATACTACTACAGATGTACGAACTTTGATTGTTGCTATGGAAACTATATCATTCACTTATTTAATATTTCCAGATAATTCTGAAGATAAAAGGAAATTAGAAGACCTTCTAAAAGAGCTAGTAAGTTTTGTAATATAGTCATTTTTACATGTGCTCCATCAGAGTATTGAGCACAGATTTCAATCGCTTTTCCAAAAGAAAAGAGCTTGATTGAAAGTCGGAATGTCTTTAATTTTTCTTTTTTATATTATAAAACAAGTGGAATAACTTCAACTGTGTGTCAAAATCACTCAAGAATGAGAAAAACACACCTGTGACTCATGTTTCTCATGCCACTTCTTTCATGCTTTTGCATCATTTCCTGTGTGCTTCTATAACCGAACAGCTGAACACAGCTGAAGCTGTTTTATTTGCTAAATAAAGCACGTCAATGCTAATAATCATTTAAAAAAACAAAAATCAGTAAAATTAATACCAATTTAAGGTGTCTGGTTGTGGTAAAAGTTGTAGCAAGTCACAGGTATTAGAGAGTGACAGACAGCTAGTGGATAGTAACAAAGTCTTTCCAGTTGTGTGAAATATTTCCGGAACACATTTCAAAATAAGTTACTTTTGACTTATATGACCCACCAGCAAATCACTTGTGAATCAAAATTCACAACATTTTTCTAGAAAAAACTCCAAAGTCAAGTAAATGAGCTCCCAACCAAAGATGACATAGGAGACTTGGATATCTTTGTCAAGTGGCCTCAACTTGAGGAAGCACTGAATGCAAGGTCAAGACCCAGAACAGCTACACCCAAACCACCCACACCTACTCCTACCCCACCCCCAAGGACACCAACCCCAGTCCACCCTAGTGAGGATGCTCTTGAAGCACTAAGACAAGTGGGTGAACTGAGAGACAAACATGAGGATATGGTAGAAAAAGTGGGAGTTCTTGAGGTAAGTGAAAAAATGGAAAAATGGAAAAGTGGAAAGAGAGGTAAAAAGAAAGAGAACATTTATCTTAATCATTACAACAACCCCCCAATAAATTGCTTTTGTTTTGTTTTTTTTGTGATTTATTTTTTGATTGTGGGAATTCCAGTAAACTGAGCTCAGGCTACGCAGCAATTGGTGTACAAATAAAAGAAGGGGTAAACCATAATGGCACTATTATAATAATGTGAGATTTTAAATTTAAGAAGTTATATTTAGAGTTCCTGCTTTTTTTACTCTGCTCTTAATAGACCAAATCCACTTGGGTGTAATGTTTTCCCATTTCAGACCACGTGTCATTCCCTTGAGAATATGATTCTTTGTTTGACGAGGCTCATCCATAAATCCTCTCAAGAGAAACTAAGAAATAATACCCAAGGGAATGACATGGTCTGAAATGGTAAAACAAATACGTCCAAGTGGATTTGGTCCATTCTGTTACAATTATGTAAATATTATTTTATTTATTGACAATTATAGGAAAAGATGCCAACAAAAGCCAATTTAGAAGACTTAGATGAACTTAAAAAACGTCCAGGTAATGATCATGATCATGATCTTTAAACTTTATTTTTCATGTCGGCCCTGTGTACTTGATTATGTTCATGTAGAATTTGTGTGTTATAAATGCTGGTAAACATTTCATTTCATTATAATATATTAATGCATCCAAATTTGCATACTATTGTCATGATTATTGGGTTAGTGAGCCTTAGAGCAGTGTTAAAGATAGAGACATGCATGACAACAGTGTTTTATACAGCGTTTTATTTTATTAAAATGCTTTATTGTAATTATGTGTCTAGCTGTACCACCAGATATTGTCGACCAACTGAAAAAAATGAGAGAAGCCATTGATGCCATCAATAAATGGAGAGAAGAGGTATTTTATTTTTAGTAAGATTTTTAAAACTATAATCAAATTTTTTTGAATATGAATGGTATCATTAAATCTTTAACTTCAAAACTGTGTACATAAAGTATTTTTAATTTTGTATTATAATAAGAAGTATTTATTTTCAATCATGGTTATTGTCATTATAATAATAAAAATAAAATATTATCAATTGATAATATTGCATTAATAATTATAATAATATTTTATTATCAACATAATATAACTGATTATAAGATATGAAAATAATTTAGTTAGATACTTCAAGATAGCTGGATAAATGTTACTTATAAATAAATAATCATTGCTACCGGTAGAATGTTTTGACTTTTAAACGAAAACTCTTGATACTTCTACCTAATTTGTCAGTAAAATTAGCAGAGTAAAAGCTGTAAAATTCTTAATGTGAACCTTAATTCAAAACCTAAACTTAAACTTAACATAATATTTTACAATAATAATCATGCGACAATTTGATTTTAAACTGAATTATTTTGAAATTTTAAAAAGAAAACTATCCCTACCGACCTCGAAGATCAGTTGAAATCACTGCGTGAGGGCCTGGCTCTACTTGATAGTCACAAAAATCAGGTATAAAGTTATTGATCAATAACTTAATATTAATGTTCTGGCATATGGTTTCAAATGTTATTAATTTTAAAGTTAATACAGTGAGCCTCAGAAATTTGGCTTTGTGTGTGTGTGCATAATTTATTATTATAATTGTTTTAAACTATTCAAGATAAATCAAATGAGCAAGCAACTAAAAGGCCTACGAAATGTCACAGACTTATTAACAGATCACAATGAAAAGGTAACTTAATCTTGAGATTTCAGATATCATTTTTACAAGAAAATTCCAATCATTTAATAATCATTGTACAATCATACATACTTACATAAGTGCCTCTACTGATTTGCTTCATTCATATCATCTGTATCACATACACATGCAACATTTTAACAAGCTAAAGGCACTTAGAAATCAAAAGACATTAAATTAAAATTTTGGCAAATTGAGTTAGCATGTGTGATTTGCTATTAATTGCCATACAGGTTCACATCTGTCCTTCATATACATCTTTGCAAACAGCACTGGATGTGATTTTTCTAAAAATTAGATTGACTTCACAGCAATATATGGTTACCAGTAATGAAATGAATGAAGGCATGTGCCACAAAGTCTAATTCAAAAGATGGCACCAAATTTGATAAACATCTAAATTCTCATTAACCATTTAATAAAAAATGGATTAAAGTTATTAGGAGAATTTTAGTGGCAATGTCACTTAGCACTCAGACAAGTACCACACCTGTTATTCATACCCTATAAATCATGTAAATTTCACTATAATAAATGCTTTAACTTTTCATATCATAAATGCATGAACCATCAGGTTCAGCTTATTCCAGACGATTTGCTGGAGCAACTGAACAAACTCAAGTACTTGGAGAAAAAAGTCAATCAAATGAGTGACTCCTCCCACCAGGTAACCATGACAACTTGTTGGGATGCATGCAGTCACCTTGTCAACCAATCATGTTCTTCATGGAAAATTTTAAAAATCTAAATCTCTTGTTCTTCATGGAAGATTTAAACACTAGCTCTCACATTTTCACCTCTCAACCAATCTCGGTCAGCCATCTTGTTGCTTTTAACCCATTTTTTAAAAACAAACTCTACACTTCTACACATCTATCCATGCATCAATGCACTTAATTTTGGTATATTATTTTAAAACCCACAATATAATTTTACGACAACCTTGATTCAATGCTAACATATCTTTTAGTATATTGAAATGGAAGACCTTCTAAGGGACCATTCATTTTTTTATCAGGAGGGGGCTGGTGGTTTTGTGGGGGGGGGGGGTCACCTGAAAAATTTGGTTAGGAAAGGAGGGTCCATAGAAAGGGGGATCATGCAAAACACGCACAAAATAAGGGGGCACATGAAAAGTTATGGAATAACTCAAAATTTTTAGCAAAAATTCCAAAAACCCTCAGCCCCCCCTCACGATAAAAAATGAACGGTCCCTAAGGCTTTATAATAAACTGAATTACCATTATTAAATTCTTAAGCTTCCGCACAAACTTCAACGAATGGAAGACAGATTTAAAGAAGATTTTGAGAGAGAAATACGAACACTTAGAGACGGTCTAAGACTATTAAACAACCAGTTTGAAAAGGTTGGTAAAATGCTCAATTATCTAAGTAAACTAAAAGAACTTACTGGTTAAAAACCAGTGTCAACGTTTGAATTTTCCACGTGCTGTTGAGGTTCGACACATGGAAAATTCAACAGGGAAAATAACCCTTTAAAACTAAAATTAAACCTCCAGTAATACTCACTTTTCTCCACGAATAACTGTGAATGGAATTTCTTCTTAATATACTTTTAAAGTCTTGATAAATTGCGCACTTTTGGACGCTTTTTTCGCTTTGAAATTCTTCAAGTCCTTCTCGTACGCATGCTACATGACCTTCGTTGCGCGCCCGCGACGTAACCGTTCTAAAATGGCGCGAAAATGGTACATCAAATTTGATTGGACGAATAGTATCTCTCTCATAATTCGCCCAAAAACCTAAAATATAAGTTGTACTTATATAAATTATTTGATATTAAATCTAAACATTGTAAACTTTAAAACTAAAGCTTAAGAAGATGAAAGGAGAGCCAACTCCAGCTGCTACAACGAAAGGACAGGTAAATGTACATTTATAAAATCTATGAAACAGAAACTCCCTGTATGAATTTCATTATGTCGCGTAAAAAAAAAGTAAAACTCAAGTCACACTGGTCAAATTTAATGACAAGTTTGAAATAATTTGTCTTTATTTATCAGCAACGTTAAAAATTATTCAATATTAAAATGAGTACCCGAGTATTTTGGTTAGAAAAGAAAATGAACTGTGCACTTGTCTGTCTCTGTATAGCAATGGGTTTTTTTTTATTACTAATGACAGGGCGATGGAACTATCGAGTCTTTACGAAACATGCTGCTTGACCTGCAAGCCGAACAAGAGAAGCTAGACAGTTTGACCAAAGAATTGGTTGAAGAACACAACAGAAAACAAAAACACATTGATGTAAGTTTATCAATAATGTCGCTCTTTAATTTGACTGTGGGTGGTACAGGACGAACACAGCGCCCACCATTTCTTGCACAAATTGGCGAATAGGTATGCGCATGCGGTATTACTCCGTTTTGATTCCTACAAATTTCCGTGTCTGTTTTTTTTATATATATATGTAACAATTGGTCATTTTACCTTGGTTTCAGGCTTTATACGAGTACGTGGAGCGGTTACAAGAACACAAAGCTGACAAAGAACAAGTTGCCATGGAGATAGACGTGGTATGCAGAACATAAATATGCGCAAAAATAAAATGAACAAAGCCTCTTTAATAATCTTGTCTTCACGTGATTTACAGAAAGCTGATAAAAGGGCGCTGGACAATCTTATCAGTCGGCTCAAGTTTGATCAAAGTATTGGAAACCTGGATCAAGCGATACAAGACTTGCTGAACCGACTTGAAGCAAACGTAAGATTTCTTAATCTGGATGTATGTGAAAAAGTTCTTGTTGACCATATACCCTGCCTTACCAGCAGTCTGCGGTTGCATTTTGAGGGGAACTCTCGCTCCACCGCATCCCACTCTCACAATTAAATTTATTTCTAATGCTTATGTTAATTTGCTTTTGTCTCTTTTTTCCACAGGAAGCCGCTCTTACTGATGCGCTGAAGAGGTTATCGGACGATGTGGATGAGAAACTCGATCGAAAGGAAATAGACCCACTCAGAGATTATTTTGGTGAGGAAAAAAAACTTTAAAAGAAAAACACACACAAAAAAAGGGAAAACTTAAGCAATACCAAACGAAATATATGACGTATAAACGCAGAGCAGTTTGGGTGCACATCTCTGACGCTTTGCATGACTCGGCTTTTTAACGCCGCCCAAGACTGAACGACCACCCTTTGTTAAATTAAAATGTTTCCTCTTTCTGTTACAGAAAAAAAGATCAAGAGCATGAAGTGCAAGCACGCTGACCTCCCCTTGAACGAAGACCCTGCCGCAGGATTCAGAAAGTAGGAAATCTGAGACTTAATTTTGTTATTTTTTTGTCGACACGATTGAATCTTTGATTTTCTTTTCAAATCAGTAAGGCCCGTTTCAGACGTCGAACTTTCCATGAGCCGAACCTAATTACATCAAAGAAGACCGCCTAATTATCCAT
>WUAP02148188.1:0-11213 GCA_015163945.2 Stichodactyla helianthus | reverse complement strand
AAAATCCAAGGACTATTTCTATTTTCTCAAGGACTTTTTCCCGATATTCAAGGACTTTTCAAGGAAAAATTAAATTCGAGGACTTTTCAAGACAAATGATGAAATTCAAGGACTTTTCAAGGCTGTACGAACCCTGCACTTAGAGAAAGACCAATCAGATGCATACAGTCACGTGGTGTTCTTACCTGTGCTTACTAAAGGACTAGTCGGGTACAGCATGCCAACATGAGGTCCGCTTAGAGAAAGCAACGTGTGCAACTTGTCCAAGAAGGGCCGCATGTCGGGATGAGTTAACGCTGAACGAATGATGATGTTACCCAACGAGTGACCAACGAAACTAAAAACAAGAAGATATTTGTTATAATCAATTGTTTTCATAGCTTTATCAAATGCGCAGATCAATACGACCTTTTTCCAAGGTAGAATGTGTAACATATTTTGTTACCTTATTTTTGAGGGGAATATCGAATAAGCATCGATGTAATGACGGATTTCTTGAACGAGTCTTTCTGTCAACTCCTCAAAAGAGACGAACGTATCTGCCTGCGAGAGAAAAACAAACAGTGTGACAGATTATCTACCAACTGATTGCTCTGGGTACTCCGGTACCCCATTGCAAGGGGAAGAGCGAAACTGACGACGTCCGTTGGAACCAATCATAACGGTTGTGCGTCAGACTACTGCTGAACTAATCAGAATGCTGCAACCGACAACAGAACAGTTTTCGCGTAACTCAATATGTCATTCACGTGACCATGGTCCAACCACTGTCATTTGGGTGATCTCACGAGCTGTGATTGTCTCAACGATTTCGTCAATTGGGTAGCATGATATTTTACAGCCACACGAACGTAGTCTGTCACACCACGTCACGACCGTACTTTCGTTAAAAAAACCCCACTTAATTAATTCAGGTAACTGATTCTTTTAGTTTTTATTTTTCCATTCAAACACATACACCTCATTGCAAAAACGTTGTCATAAAAAATAGCACTTTAGTAAATTAGCAAATTTACCAATTAGGAATAAATTATCACTGATGCCAGACTTAGCCTCACCCAGCAAGCTCTATCAACGTGTACATCGACGGCAACACATATAAAAACACAAATTTCAACTGTATATGTCTTAATTCGGTGATAACTCCACTTTCATCTGAGTCTGATGTTGAGTGATAATTAATTCCTAATTGGCAAATTTACTATTTACTCATGACAACGTTTTTGCAATTAGGTGTATCTCTACCTAAGCACCAGACGCACTCTAGTCAGCCACAGCTGAGCTTACCTGGTTTACTTCTGACATGAGGAAATCCATACGGGAAGACGGTAAGGCCATCTCCAGATAACAACGAACAAGACGAAGATCTCCACTATTACCTGAGACAATTAAAACCGACAATGGTGATAAAAAGATCCAATAAAAAGTAAAGTAAACTAACTTTTATTTGACGTCGATAGTTCCTTCAGCCACGAGGCTGGTATCAATGGAAGCCGACTTTACCCTCCACCCCTCTTCTCAATCACAGCTCCGTTTTAAGGGTGTTTAAAGCTAAAGTTATGCGGATTAGAGAGAAGTTGAAACAAGTGTGTGTGGTCCCTGAGGATCGAACCATGGACCTCTCGCTAAGCAGGCAGAACACTAACCAACTACGCCACACTTACTACTTTTTTAATCGAAAATGGTATGATTCCTTTGATCTCAGAAAGCAGTGCATAACGATATCGACTGGTTAAAACTCTACCACATTCGTTCGTTCGTGCTTTTTTACTCGCTTTCCAATCCATTCATTCTGCTGTTCACCCGCCAATCTGTCCGTCTATTCGTGAATGCGTTTACTCTTATTCCGCATTAATTGGCTGCAGGACATTTTCATTCAAGATCACTTGAACATTCAAGAGCCGTATGACAAGCAGTTTTTTAAATTAGCAATAGTCAGGTCATAAAGAAATGTTTTCTGTCTAAAAGGTACATACCATCCAAACCATGCACACAGATAATGAGGTGGGTCTCGATAGTGTCTGGTCTTTCTTTAGTAAAATATGGTTCACGTGTCTGATGTACTCCTATATCACTGGAAGACAATGAATACTATGAACGTTATTCTGTCTGCCTCAGTCATGACGCATTCCTATTGCAGTGCCAATTACAACAGGGTTCCAGGTCATTTGAAAAAACAAATTCCCTGACTTTCGGTCAAAATCTGAATTTGACTGCCAGCTAAAAAAAACTTGACTTTTTAGTGACCCTTGGGAGCCCTGCACGAAAATTAGTAATGTGTTAGAAGCAAGAGATGACATTAAGCTGAATCGGCAGGCTTTCCGGGGGGTGCTTTCTCCCTTCCCTTCCCCCTCTCCTCCTCCTCCCCCACCCCCTAAGGCCAGCAACGCAGGCTAGAAGGTCAACGTTTAATTGAATCATACACCAAGTATGATCGGTCGTTTTGGTAGCCTACCTGTAGATCTGACCAGCAAATTTCAGCTGACGCTTGACAAACTTCTTGGCCAGTTCAAACCTAGTGCAGTAAATAATAGGGAGATGTTGCAAATGAATCTGAATATCATAAAATGTTCTTTAATGGTTATTACTCGTACCTGGATCTAACGCTTCCTCCATACACCGAGTTAACTCTAGAAAACGATGGTGAAGTGCTTCCAGCACAGTTCATAGGCAAACAAGCTACAAGAGGAGAACCAGACAATCCCTTGGGATGGGTTTTTTTCTTGCCTTTCTTTCCATCGGTTTTATCCTTGGACGGTTCTTTTCCTGCCTTAGAACGTTCCGCCGGACCACACGTCTCTGGCTGACTATCGGAGGTGTTGATGGCCGTTTCAGAGGACGTTGGCGTGTCGTACACGCTACTATCGCTGGGAGAGTCCGTCAATTGTGAGTTTTGTGATGAAAGACTTCGTTGTTTGGTAGAAGAGGTATCGCTTAGACTTTCCAGTGCGCTTGCAAATGTTATTGTACTAGTGCTAAGATGCTGAGCACCTTCTGCCTCGTCTTTTTCGTTGCCGGTTCCTTCCGCTTTGTCAGTTTTAGCAGTACTACTTGCTTCAGCATCGGTACTTGGTTTTACATCATTTGGTTTCACAGCTTCTTCTTGTAACTCGACTGCTTCCTTGCTAGGATCGGTAGCATCATCTTCATCCTTTTTAGTAGACAATTGTTCGTCAACATTGATAGCTTTCTCGTCGTTCAACACAAGTCCATCCTCAGCATTTTTCGATTCCTTATCACTTGCTCGTTCAGGGAGGCATTCGACTGCTTCCTTGTTTTCCAACACCAATCCTCCTTCCCTGCTTTGGAATCCTTTTTCTTCTTCAATATTTTTTACTGGATTAGTATCGTTGTCATTTTCTGCAGTCGTGCTTCCTTCCAAAAGTGCAGCATCTTCTGTTACCATGGCAACCTTCTCATCACAAGCTGCATCAGAAGATACCTCGCTTCCAGAACCTTCTTTGTTACCACGTGAATCACCTTTCTCCGAGTCCTCCTCGGGCTGGCATAACCTCTCATCAACAGTCATAGCAGAACCTTCTTCACCGTCGTTTCCCACAATATTACTTGTTTCAGTGTTACCTAAACGTTCTGCATCTGCGGCTATTCCAGGCGTTTCACTCGAATTCTTGTTTGCATCTTCACTTTCCTGGTTCTTGCGTCTCTTTGTTTCGGCTTCTTGACTTTCTTTCCCAATTTCGTCGGCTTCACTTACGTTATCCTTACCCTCTTCTTTGCTCAGCGTTTCTTCCGTTAATTTACTTTCTTTTTCCTCGACATTAATGTCATCTGACCCCTCACGCTCGTCCTCTCCAGTATTCTTTTCCACTGGCTCAATTAATTGTTCTTCTTTCAGTTTACAGCAACTGTCGGATTCCTCCGAACTTTCCCGACTAGTTGCAGCTTCGTTGCCCGAAACTTTATCATTATTTTCATGTTTCGTGAAATCTGACAAATTTTCTACATTTTCAGTCTGTTGATCGTCTGTTATTTCTGACTCGACATTCTCTTTCAGAGTTTTATTTTCGTTATCTAAATCATTCCCCTTCTCGACTGATTCTGAATGGTCTTCCTTTTGAGGAGTTTCATTATTTTCATTTAACACGGAGTCTGTTTTAGTCTCGTCATTCAATTCTGATTCAGATTCCTCGTTAACTAATACATCACGACCATTATTTCGGCCGCAAGGTTCTGTGTTATCTCTTGTATCGCAACTTTGCTCATCTGAAGAAGTTTCATTAAGAGATGTACGACTACCAATTTCTTTGTTTTCCAATACATTTGCATGTTTATCAACATTGTCGGTGAAATCTTCAGAGGAAGAACCCTTAGGATTGACAAAGTCTTCTTTGAAAGAGGTGATCAGTGTTTCATCTGTAAGTGCTGTTTTGAGGTCAATAGGATTCAACTCTTCCTTTGATTTGTTTAATTGCTCAATAGCCTTGCACAGACGTGTTTTATCATCATCATAACTTTCATCATCATCATCTAGGATCATCGTCTCTCTGACTGGACGACCATCGTGATCTCTACCGTTACACAGGACTCCCCCTAAGGCTGGTATCGAGTTGGGTAAATCAAAAGTAGATCTTTCATCATTGAAGTCTTCTGCAGTAAAAGAGTAAATAATTAGTGTACTGAGGTACCTTCGACCCTTCATAACTTAGAGATACTAAATGAAAAAAATCGAAAGTCGAAAGTAGATATCGATCGTCGACTTATAACCATTGTTTGCGAGTCACTGGTAACCATCATATTGTAGTACTTCACTATACGGCTTGACCGTAAGGGTTGTGCAACAGAGAGGCAATATCAACAGATTCAGCCCATTGATTTCGTCCGCGTTTCTTTTGGTCTCCGCTGGTCTCAAGAAACGAGGGACTCCGGGCTGAAACAGTTGCAGATGATTTTACTGGAGCCATTTGTTGACATGGACCAAAAGGAACGCGGGATCTGAGAACGAGATTACCACGTGACTGAACAACCATAAAACCCAGGGGCGGATCCAGGATTTTGGCTAGGGGGTTCGAACCACCGATATTTTAGTAAAAACAAAACTTCAAGAAAACTATTTTGCATTGGATATTTTGTAATTAAGGGGTTCGTAGTTGTTATTAGGGGGTTCGATTGCGGTTTAGGAGGTTCGGACGAATCCCCCCGAACCCCGCTAGATCTGCCCCTGAAACCTACGTATGCGCAACCGGCCACTACAGTGGTACGAATTCAAATCAGTACGATAATAGTACGTCGTTTGACAACGAACCTGAATTGATAATCACCAATTCATCATCCCCTAGATCACCATTCTCTGGATCAAATGATACATCAATTTCTTCTAATTCTGCTTTCTCGGAAGCTTCTGTAAGGAAAATAAACGATTAATCCCTTGAATAATAAACAGTTGATAAACACAAAGACAGCAACTAATCTCTCCCTGGACTTGTAAGTCCCTCCACTAGCCAAATATTCAAAGTTATCTTCACTACGAGGGAAATGCAAACGGAAAACCCCTAGTTTCCTTGCCCGTCGGTTTGTCGTAGACTAAACTCATTGACTGAAGAGGGTTAATTAGTTATTAAAATGAATAGATGGCGGTTGAGTGAACATGGATGGAGGAACGCACAGACAGAGGGACGGATTGATTGATGGATGGATGGATGGACGAACGAATGGGTATAGATGGATGGAATTATGGACAAAGTGATTGATGTATACATTGACGGATGGGGGGCTGAACCAAAGGACAGATTGATGGGATGAACGAGCGCAGGGGAGTATGGATGGATGCATAGATGATGGACAAATGGGTAGATGGATGGATGGATGGATGGATGGAATGTAGTAAAGTGTTATACCTTCTTGTTCAAGTTCCTGATAACTGTACTTGTCTTCAAAGATGATAGGAGTGGATGATTGGTCGCCATCCAAGGCAGCACACTCTACAGCAACAGGTGGGATAGACTGATAATAACGCGAACTCTTGATCCCTTGTCCCAGACTCTGATGCAACTGAAAGCTAAAGCAATAAGGAAAAACTACTTCATATTATCGTTCAGTCGCCGAGGCTTGCAACTCAAGGTGTTTCCCTCCTGTTTTGATGTCGCCAAACTATGCCTTATGAAACGGCCTTCAGCTAGAGGCCCGTTTACACCAGCAATTTTTTTGCGCGACTTGAGCGGCGATAGGTTTAACACTCTTTCTGATAGAATAAAAATTATTACCAAGTCTTTCGAGGCCTCAGCGAGGAAAATTTCAAGAAAGCGGCGATATCAATGGCGAATTTATCGCAACCCAAATCGCGCTTGCTTGCACTAAATTTGACCATGTTCGAATCTGTCGCCGTAAAATCGCCATAAAATCGCAGCTCAAGTCGCGCGACAAGACTGCTATTGTTAACGGTCCTTACGACTAATAGCTGGTATGAGTTTCAGTTTGATCGAACAGCAGAAAATTAGTCTGAAGATCAACCAATCACTACGTCGGATACGGAAGCCATTTCATAGTCTAGACTGCGTACACTCGCCTAGTTTAAAAACATATCAGTTTTGGACCTGTCACGTGGAAATCACAAGATGCCATTACAGATGAGCTAAAATAGTTAACTGACCTTTGTTCTTGTTGATTTTGAAGCTCATCCCAAGGAAACTCTTGAAGGAAAAAGGCTTCTGTAAAATGTCCAATCTACGAGACCAGAACATGACCATTAAGGGAGCTTTCATTTATCATGGCGCCGGTGGGGGGAGGGGAGGGGGTCGGCAAACTTAATGGGGGGGTTACGTTATCCTGAGAAATCTCGTATTGTTGTTGGTGGTGGGGGGGTTAAGTTACAGAGGTGTAAGGTTGAAAATTTTTACTCTCCACAGAAGGGGTTATGAAATGTTTGGTAACCAAGGCCAGAATTTTGGCCACAATAAGTGAAAGCTCCATTACATCCCACAAAGGCCACCATGCCGCAGTGTTTGGAATTGTTAATTCTGATGTCATTCCAGTGAAGATGGACTTGTGGCTATAGAAAGCTCGGGCGCATTAGCAGGGACATGTCTAGGGGGACGTTCCTTTTGTTTGACGTTCAATAGACCTTTCCCAAGATATGGTGAGTGAGTCCAGTCCTAGCCAAAGTCTCGATTTCATTACCGTAGCAGTTTCTTCGTGGTGTTATTGTATAAATTATATATTGTTTAATCAGCAACTCTTCTTTGCTTTATTGTTCAATCATCCCAAAGTCCATTGTATCAGATTATTACGTAGCTCAGTGCACGATGGTACGTACAGAAATCGAGGTTTTGGCTAGTACTGGACTAACTCAACTATATCTTGGGAAAGGACCATTTTTGTCCGTGTTACTCAAATGTTTAATACTAGTATCGCGCATCATGTACACCGCTCTATTAAGACATACCCGTTGCAAAATAAAAACGAACCAATAAAGACTTATTATTCATTATCTTGTAACTCCAGGAGCTCTCTCGGTCTCTCTATAACATGCCTATCGAGGCTTTTTCTGAGATAGACAAACAGAAGTTTCGCCAAAAAACCTTTCGAACGTCAAACTCAGTGGGTTTAAAAAAAACGTCAATCAAAATGGTTCATGGTTTTTCTTTTTGTATAAGATTATTTTCACTAAGATAATATCGAATATTATTATATGGCTACGATAGTACGCGCGCTCTGATTGGCTGATTTCAGGTTTGATATTTTCCCATCTCAGACCGGTAAGTTAAGTTCGCCTGTCTTTCGTAGACGCAGCTAAAAAAAGCCATATAATAAACGATTTATTAACCTCGCTTGCTCGGTCTGTACGAGAAAATATCAGACCTCGGTCTTTTATGTACTGACCTCGCCTAACGGCTCGGTCCGTACTCTCAAGACCTCGGTCTGATATTTTCCCGTACAGACCTCGCGCTCGGTTAATAACCTCTTAATATCTAAAATCTTTTTCTAGAATACCCTTTGTCTGTGATGTTCCTCTTGTAAATATGGTAAGATTCGTTTGTTTAGAGTGAAAGATTCCAAGTACTGCGACCAAACCAATGCCATCTGTAATAAACAGTACAGACAACATATTTATCAATAACATCTATAGTGATTCCAGGATTTTTTTTTTTTGGGGGGGGGAGGGAGGGTGCACCATTTATGATTGGGACTTGAGCACCAAAATCTCAGTGGGAGGTGCGCATCCCCTGCACCTCTCCCCTGCATTCACCTAATAACTACAAAACTCTCTCCAAAAATCAGCAAAACATTGATACAGATAAAGCATACACAAAAACATCAAAAAACCAATCAAAAAAGAAATTAAAAAGATAACAGAAATGCTTGAGATCTTAGACTGAATGATGAATTAATCATTATTTTATATATCAAAAGGTAAGTATGATAAGTATACTGTTTTGATGTCTCTAATGCAACCACCATTAAAACTCCAGACATTCTTACCTCTGTACTGATGTTGTCAAGGTCACAGCAAATCTTGGAAAACACTTCATTTGCATTTTGTATAGACTGGAGAAACGTGAAAACAAATCATAAATACACCAAATGCACTTGGGCATATTTTGTTTTCCTATTTCAAACCACGTCATTCCCTTGGGTATTGTTTCTTTGTTTCTTGGTAGTGCTTAAGAAGAACATTAATATGGATGAGCCTCAAAGAATTATATTCTCAAGGGATTGACATGTGGTCTGAAATGAGAAAACATTACACCCAAGTGATTTTGGTCTATTACAGGCTGTGTTACATATTGTATTATAAAATTGCTAGAATGAGAACCTGTTTTTCCAAAATTACATTTTATTTTCATAGTCTCTTAGCATTGAAGCTTTTCAACATGGTGGTAATTGAATACAGTTTATCAATATAAATGAGTTTGCAAGTCTTTGAAAAGATTTTTTTACAGCCCAAAGATCCATTATTTAAAACAGTGTTCTTCAGCTTAATAGAGCACAAAAAGTATACTTATGAAATAAAATCTATTTGCTACTGACTAATAGTTTTTATTTAGAAGCAATTAGTCACTATCACTCATTCAGTAGAATACACAGGGGACATCACTACGCAGAAGACTTTCTGTTCATAATCGTCAATTTATTAAAGATCTATTCATCAGTGATGCCAAATAAAACTCTTTATTACTAGTAACTTATCCTCTCCTGTGAATTGTTCTGGTTGGGTGATAGTGACTAAATAGAGACTGTTAGTTAGTAAATATTTAGTTTTTATTTCATGGATTTAGTGTTTGCACTCTAACATCTTAGATGCAAAACTTTAACTTAGAAAAAGAAAAGACAAGTACCTCAATTCCTGCTGTCAAACTTTCAAGTCGTTCACCAAAATCCAGTGACTCTGACAAAAAAATAATGATAAAACCCATTTATTCATATTTTGCCTACTATGGACCTAATCCACTTGGGAGTAATGTTGTCCCATTTCAGAAAATGTGTTATTCCCTTGAATATTGTTTTTGTTTCTTGGTAGCACTTGAGAAGATACATTAATATGGATAAGCCTCAAACAAAGAATCTCACATATCAAGGGAATGACACATGGTCTGTAATGGGAAACATTATGCCCAAGTAGATTTGGTCTATACATAAATTTTCAAATACTGTGGAGTTTATTTCAAAGTTGATCTTTTACAATCCTTATGCTGGGTCATCACATCTGACTTGCTACCCTTAATTTATAGTGGCATCACAAAAGAATGATAAAGTTTCAACAAACCTATTTCTATTTGTTGGCTTGTGGGTAAATATTCAGAAAGGCATTGAAAGTAAGCCAACAAGTTGACTTGAGCTGACAGTAAAGTGCTGCAAAGGGATCTACAATGAAATGAAGCAATACAAAATATCACTTACTGTAGTTTTAAAATGCTGTGCCAACGATTCAAAATTTCACATCTGTACATATGGGAGTAGCCTGGGAAAAACCCTGTACTGATGTGTAAATTGTCTGTTTTGACCTGAAGTCAAATGTCATTTAAAGTGGCTGCCTACCATGTAGAATATTCAATTTGTGCAAGTGCACAAAATAAAGCTCTAAGCTGCTGAATTTCCTTCAAAATTTTAATAGGGAACCATACACCTTTTGAACTTCAACAAAGCCAAAAACCTAAAATTTTGCACAGGACTGTGTTTTTCTTTCAATTTTCTGAAAGAACAGGTAAAAAGCAATATTTTGAGAAATTTTAAGAAAAAAGTAATTACTTATAAAAAACCATTGTGTCTGTTTTTGTAGTTATTTTTTGAGAGTGATTTTTGCGTAATTAAGCAGAATAAATGCTGAATTTTGAGCACATTCTCGTAGCATCCCTAAAAATTTTTTATGTAGTTCTCAAAGTTAATGTTTACAGTGTAAATTAAATATTCTGAAAAAACTGCTTTCATAGCTTTTATAGTTTTTGAGTTATGAATTATTTTGTGTGAAGCTTGGTTTTCGCCATTTTTCTTTCTGAAACCTGTCAAGATGGTAATATTCAAAATTCAATATCTCAAAAAGGAGCTTGGGACACCCCATTTGTATTTCTTTATTTGGAATCAGCATTAAATTCTGTATAATATAGCTTTCTAAGAAAATTTTCTAATTACTTTTTGCTAAAGTAGTCACCCACCTTAATGTACATGACCAACCATGGAATCATGTGTGGCATAGTGGTAAGAGCACTTGTCTCTCAGTGAGCCAGTTTTCTTCCTGCCACAATTATTATAATTATTATAATTATAATGATGATTATTATTATTATTACCTGTGTGTGTCATATGCAAATCTTATCTGTCGCTCTTCTGCTGGAGACCTAGAGCTCTAGGGAAAAAAATAAATTACATAGTAGAGTGATGGCACTTAATCCATGAAATAGTTATTAGTCTAATAGAGGTTAGTTGACACTAATTCCATTGTTTTCTTTTGTTTCTATTCATCTATTAGACTTATTAACTATAAGTTTCTGTTTCATGGGTTAAGTGTCATCATTCTAAGCATGAAACTGAAGTAATAGTACACTGAAATGTTTATCAAATGTATCAATTAATTTCCCTTTCCAATCTTTCTATACTTTTTGTCTAATATATTTTCAAGGTCAACACATTCAAATTATAAGTGCTTGAATGTTTGCTTGTTTTTTTTTAGTAATTCACACTAATATATAACTAGTCATACTTATCAGTAACGAAATTGAGACCTAGCTTTTGTTCTTAAAAAGGAATCTGAATGTGCCAAC
>WUAP02148177.1:0-11213 GCA_015163945.2 Stichodactyla helianthus | reverse complement strand
TCTTTCTTTCTTTCTTTCTTTCTTTCTTTCTTTCTTTCTTTCTTTCTTTCTTTCTTTTTTTCTTTCTTTCTTTCTTTGATTGTTTGTTTGTTCTCTTTATTTCTTTGATAATTTGTTTTCCTCTTTATTTAATTACTTTATTTGTTTCCTGTTGCCTTTCTTTCCTTTATTCATTTATCCATTTGTCCTTCCTCTCTTTCTTTCATCCATTTCTCCATTTCTTACCACCAAGAGACAAGGACAAGTCCTTCATGGTCTCTTGTTACCACTTATGATTTCGTGCTGTTGACAGAGCATTTTGACCACCCAGAGCCCTCTTTAGATAAAAGGTCCCTTTTAATGGATGCTCAGTTTAGCTAAAAATTTTAAATTTTAGTCTTAATTAAGGGCACAACACCAAACAGTACTGCTGGTTTTTGAGAGAGTAGATGAAAGGCTTATTAGTGCATTAAAAAATTGATGTTTGTTTTTCGAATACTTCCTCGGCAAACTAAGACACTCAGCTATCAGAAGCAACAAAAGCATTTTTGCATATTAACAAAATACTCGACCAATATAAAGTTAATATCTGTATGAGCTTTTATACTGTAATGATGGAATGAAAATAAGATAGCCGGATCGAGATTCACATTAAGTTATCTTCGAAATCTCGTAAACAATTTCCTAAATCTTGTTGCATTAAGTTGAAAACTGTAAATACTCATTCAAAACTAGGCGCTCTATGGATGGGCTACTGGGCTACCTGTAGCCTTGTATCAATGAATCTTTGCAAATATGCTTACTGAGCTTGCATTTCGTTCTGTTCTTATAATTATTCAATACCTTGTTTTTAGGGATTCCCTGTAAGTACATTTCTATGGCATCCTCGCTAACCAGGTATTAAATAGCGCCCACTGAACTACCATGTAGTGCTTACTAAACTTGCATTTCGTTCTATTCTTATAATAATTCAATAGGGACCTTAAGCATCTGGGACGTAGACGTCCAGGACGTTGAATTTAGACCGAGGATTTGTGAAGAGTTTTCTCTCGTTTTCTCGAGAACGTGAACGGAGCAAATTTCACGTTCGGATGGGGTTTTAGCTTCACGACGGTCGGCTTTCAGACATGCACACTACACACAAGCGCAGATAATTACATTCCGGTCAACGTCCTGGACGTCTACGTCCCAGATGCTTAAGGTCCCTAATGCCTTGTTGAAAACGGATGCAACGCATCTCTTTAGACTGGTCTACCATAGGTAGCCCAGTAACTAAAGCCGATGCAAAGTGTAATGATTAAACAGAAATTTGATATTGATTTGGAAGTAGAGCAGATTTGAAAATCATCAGTTTTGAGCTAATAGGTCGTTTTTATCAGCCTTCAAGAATCTTATAATCCACAAGACTTAAATAAATTGAGTGTTGTAAACCCATAGCTTTGGTTAAAGTTCAAAATAGGAGTTCATAGATGGACTTAATGTTGGTTTTAAAACCTTATGATTTTATTCGATTCGAAGACTGAGCTTCGAAATCCTAAGTCTAAGTTTTAATTATCGCATTTGAACTCATTCCATTAAGGTAATTCTAATTTTTCGTAGGCAATCGTATGACAAACTGTACATAATCCGCCAAAATGCTGGTTGATTTAGAACTCTATGATTTAATTTGTTCAATATTGAGTGTTTTCTGACGGAAGTGAGGCGCACTAGGCACAGAAAAATTAACCATCGATTTTCCTTTCATGGCGAAAAATGCAAGCAATGCGTCAAGAATTTATCTGAATTTAAACAGAGATATACAGAGATTTGGAAGTTTCCCCTCTGCAGTTGTCGAATCATCTGTACATCGGTAGATAATTCAGCTATGGATTAGAACCAAATTTTCGTGCTCTTTTTTGTCGCTGTTTCAGAGGTCCAAGATTGCTTTGTTCTGGCTGTCAAAACGGATCAGAAGTTTCATTTGTTTCACGAGCTAAGAGTAATTAATGCTTGTTCAGCGCAAGACGTGTGTGGGAAGGACTAACGAACATGCCCTCTCAATCATATCTCATTTTAAAGATTGTGTTAAGCTTTAATGCGCGTTTAAAAGATTTGTGATTTGATAATTAAACTTGGCGAATGAAAACTTGGATTGAAAAACAAAAACGCCCCGAAGTGAAAGTTATTTTTTACCGTAACAGCTAAAGTCGTTTTTAGTCGCGTTTGGTAGTCTTTGAATTAAGGCGGTCGTTTAACTAGTAAGCAATAATACATCAACTTTTACTCTTTCTATCGAGTAATGGAATAAAAACAAGAAGACAGGCACTATGAAGTGTTAAGCACAGTAAGTCGTAAAACAAACGAGAGAAATGCTATTTCTTTACTAATATACTAATTTTCGCCTGAAGGCAATAAATTATCACATTTATAGCCAGTGGGCCAAGAAGATTTTTTGGCTAAAATGGGAGAAATTTTATAAATAGATTAAGGTTTTATTTCATGCGTTTTTACGTCATAGACTTTCAATGTCAGCGTATAATGTTGGAATTCATAATTTTATGAACCACAGTTCGTAGAGTCGAACTGTTTCAATTCGATTTTGTCTGCTCAAAATCGGTTAAGAAGTTTAGACACATAAGATCAGGGTACAAGTTAAGCTTAAATATTTGTGGTAAGTTAAAGTACTGTTATTACAAGGACGTAATGTTAATCTTTTTTTATTTGTTTTTCTGTGAGATTTTACAAGATTTTATGGCGAGTTAGATCGGAACGCTTGCTACCACTGAAGAACATTCCTTATGAGATGTCACTCAAAAATGTTACACAATCCAAACAACAACAACAACAACAATAACATTAGAGCTTAATAACAAACTGTAATCCCTCTTTAATCTTCATGAGATCTTTTTAAATCTTGTGACGCGAGCTTAAGAAGACTTGAGAATCATTCCTGCGTCACCTAGAATAATCTCAGAATTGAGAATTCCTATCTCCACGCCTGCGCAAAGTAGTCTATCAATTCTAGATAGTGAATATTGCCAGATATTTGTATTTTTTACTAGTTAGTCGCAGTTTGGAGACGTAGAAGGATGCGTTCACGTAAAATCAACCAAGTTCAGCCTGACATTAAACGTGTGAGAATCGTACTTCTCGGTCAAGATGGAGTGGGAAAATCAGGTGAACAAGTTAATCATTTAATGTTTTTGTGAATTAATTTTAGACGGAGAAAAGGTTGATCAGGAAAAGGTGGAGTTGAGGAAAGAAATATGAGATTCTGGGAGCACAGATCGAGTAAAAATGACTAGAGATTCTGGAGAAACTGGGTCGAAAATATTTGACATTTGAGAAAATTAAACTTTGTTAGAAATCTAAGCCTCAAAACACGTACTGATGAAATTCTCAAATATAAAAATTCTTGACCATTGTCTAGAAGGTACAAAGGACCTGAGGCTCAAGTTGATATGAAAAAAGAATCGAATGCAGCGACGCATTTACTTCAGTTGATAAAAAATTGAAGCGACGTATCGTGATTCGCTAAGAAGTTGCGAGTTAAGTGTACTACAATCTATTCAACCCAATCAGCCCTGCTTCCCGTGGGAAAAAGGAAAAGCGTTCATCATTTTATATTTTCTGGGGAAGTCGATGTATCTTTTTTCTTCGCCAAATTCGCTAGAATGTACAGAAAATAGATAGTTTTAAGTCGAGGTTAATGAGGAGAAAATGTAGTAAATGTATATTTGTCTAGTCCTGCCTCAACTTGGAAAGAGTCATGATTAAATCTGTTATATTGCGCGTAATATTTTGAATTCCCTCGACTGCGTGAGTTTTGTTCATTGAAAATTCTTTCTCTCTCTCTTTTATCTTTCAGCTCTTGTTGTTCGTTTCCTCACGCGAAGATTTATAGGAGAATACGACCAAACCATAGGTGAGTCGGTCATTTTGCTAAAATCCACTCACCAACGCTCTTAAGTTTAAGAACACCAAGCTGTTAAGTAGGTCCTAAAGAACCATAAGATACGCACTTATGATGTGTGAAGCTAAAAGGTCTCTTGATAGATGTACTTGGCTTCATGTGAAGGGTTCGAGTGGAGTGTGGATATTAGTTATCTTTTAACGACCTTAAAAGCTCTCTCTTTGTTCCAGACCTGTCAAACCTGGGTTGATTAATCAATAGTTAAATAAATTAAGAAGAGGAAAGCCGAGCGTTTGAAAAACCTATAATTCACTAGTAAAAAATGTTGAAATTAGTGACAATGATGCATTAGACGTGATATGAACATTATACAAAATCCTAATCGGATGAAATTATAATAACAACTATGTACGATTTTTAAAGATTTTTCGTTGTGTTCTTAATTGTGTCACGGATCGACCAAACAAGTCAAGAAAATACTCAATTACAAAATTGACTTCATTTAGTTGAAAACATTTTTTACTGCCTGCTCATACACGAAAATACGTTGACACGGCACATGGAAAACGAAAGACGAAAGCCACACCCTCGGCAAAGTTACCCAGCAAATTAACACGGTATGGTCTTCTTTTATGATCAGAATCATCGTACAGACACGTGGTTGAGGTAGACAGTGTTGGTCTTTGTCTGGATGTTCTTGATACAGCTGGAGAGGTAAGAGAGTGAAAACGATACAGAATACAAAGCTACCGCTTACCAATGTCTCGTGGACGCGTTTTTGAGTCCGAACTACACTTAACCAGCAGCTCTTTTGCTAGCAACGTTACACCATTAGATCTCTTGGTGCTTTTTTGATTTTCTTGTTTTTCCTCACAAAATCTTTAAATTTAATGAAATAGATATTTTTTATGTACGTATGTTTATGTTGTAAATATATCTCTTTTCTTCCTTAAGCCGCCAAGAAATAGGTGATTTGGCAATTATTCCCTAGAGAATAAAATAACAAAAAGACGACCGCCATGTTAGTTGCTATAACAAGAGAATTTATTAAAAATCTTTTGTAAAGTTCGACCAACATGACCGCTATAACGTCACATGAAAACCAGCAATTGGAATTAGGGAAAAACAAGAACAGATAAATGTTAAGTAAAAGTTGATTCTGTAATTTCGAGCTCTAAATGCCTCTTTGACTTTTGATGTCCAGATTACAAGCGCCAAACTACAACAGTACAGAGTTCAAGGTGATGTTTTCGTCATTTTGTATTCCATTACTAATAACGAGAGCTTCAAGCAAGCTGTCCAAATCGGACGATATCTAAAGGACTTTCAAAACACTGAAACACCGACAGTAATGGCGCTTGTAGGCAACAAAAACGACTTGGAACATCTCCGTCAGGTAGATTCATCCAAAGGGCGTCAGCTGGCCAGTGAACTTGGCTGCTCATTCAAAGAAATATCTATATCGGAAAGGACTGGGTACGAGGAAGTGAATGACGTCATACAGGAAGCGTTGCGTCGTTACCTCGCGCTTGCGCAGACGGATAGGAAAGAGAAAGTTGAAAGACGCGAGAATTCGTCGGTGTCTTATTTATCGAAGATGAAGGAAGGGATTATGAAAAGAACCGGGTCTATGAGAAGGAAATCTGTCGCATTTTGATGTCTAGTTGTAGGGAGAATTCTTCTATAGGCCTTACGCAAGATATATAATTGAGTAAGTCCAGTACTAGCCAAAGCATTGATTTCAGTTTCTTCGTGGTGTTACTATATATTGTTTAATCAGCAACTCTTCTTTGCTTTATTGTTTAATCATCCCGAAGACAATTGTATCTGATTAGTAAATAGCTCAGCACACGATGGTACGTACTGAAATCAAAGCTTTGGCTAGAATCTTATGATGTTGTTGCTGTAGACCGCGCTATGAGATTCTAGGAAAATTCATTTCTTGACTCGGGAATTTCATGTTGAATTTCACTCGAAAAACAATATCGTTTTTCTCGTGAAATTCAACGAGGATTTCCCTCGTCCTCCAATGAATTTTCCTATAGTATTGGACTAACTTAACTTTATCTTGGGAAAGGACTATTGGTGCTTGTTTTCAACCATTCCCAAGAGGATCAAAAGACAAAGGCATGACGGCCATGTTGGTGGTACAGACAAAAGGACCTAATGAGAAATCTTTTGTTGAATACCACCAACATGGCCGCGATGACGTAACATGCAAACGAAGAATACATGAAGCTTTTTAGTTGTGACGTATTTCCGGGTTTAATCATCCACAAAATCCGCTAAAATATAGCCTATAATATTATCCTCAATTTATCCACCACCTGTAACAAAAAGAACTGTGTACAACAATTCCTGCTATGAAGAAAAAAGTAAGAAAAATCTTCATTGAAATGCCTTTCATTTTGGACGTGCGAACGTCGCTTTTTCATATCAGTGACGTCACCAATATAACATTTCTCTTCGTAATGGGGCTGCGTGGCAATGACGTCACAAGTCAGACAAACAAACCGAATTTGTCATCTCCTGTAGTCCGATTTCTGCCGTTTGGTTTTTAATGAAAACATTTTTTGAAAATAAGCAATGTTATATAAAATAAAATAAAATACAACGAAACAAAATGTATGTTTCTCTGTGTCCTTTTCAGTATAATTTTGATTGTCTGAGTCATGCATCTATTAAAAGGGCTATTTTTAGAATAGCCACGCAGCCCTATTACCCTAGCTTAGCTGGTAACCCCTTGGTCGCTTCCTTGGGCTGGGATAGATATTATTTGATCTTGCTAACCTCCTCTTACCTCGTGCATCAAAGGAGGGCGTTGGAAAAAACTATTGTGTTATTTCTTAGGGTTATGACACTGTACATAGTATCTTGGGTTTTGTATAATATATGAATATCTAATCACTAGAATGATTTCAATAAACCCGTGAAATAGTTATTAGTCTAATAGAGGTCAGTAGTAGACACTAATTTCGTTGTTTGTTTGTTTTTTTCGTTTGTTTGTTTACTTGTTTGTAAGTTTTTTATTGTTGTTGTTGCTGGGATTTGACTATTAGTCACTGACTATGTTTCATGCAATCACTCTTTACTCAGCTGTCTATTACCAGCGCACGCGTTAATGTGATCCTTTTGAATGAAAAAACGTACACGGGTGGACGAAGAGGATCAAAGACTTTTTTCAAGTTTCAGAAAATGCTAATAATACTTATTTACTATTATATATTTATTTATTTGATCAATTCGGGACCATACTTCCAGACCCGATTGCTGAAGCGTCGTATGGCTTTACGGTTCAGCTGGAGATTTCGACCCCAACTCCGCTATCCCAGGTTTGTATGATCAGGGAGCTCGGCTAGAAGTAGGACTTAAGACCTGAAGGGAGAGGTTAATCGGCCCCTAGACCATGTATGATTAACCCCTTGCTATGATCAGGAACAAACCCCGTGTGATGTGCGCACCTCTCTAGTGACTATGCCATCCGTGCCAAATCGCTGATCCGTGTGGGACTTCTTTTGATGAATAACAAAAGCAATTTGAATCTCTTTATATGCGCGCACAGCATTATAAATGGTTTCTTGATCAATTTAACACTAGCTTTGCAACGTTTAGAAGTAATTACTTGTTTTATTTCTTATACAAATGCTATTTTATTGGACATTATAGTAAAGCGCAGTTATGGATTATAAAAGGAAATATACCAACTCATCCTACTGATCCAACAACAGCGTGGCACTTATTATTAACCTCAAAAAGACTTTTTATACATATTGGATAATTTTGACTGAAAAAAAATAACTGTACGGACGTGACCTGTGAAATAGAATTACCCTTGAGGCTCTTTCGCTTGCCTTGGTCGTGAGCATTCGCATGAAACTAATGCGTTTCGAGTTTATACTTGTCTTTTATAATCACGGAAACTTCTCCCACTCATTTTAGACCATAGAAGACGACTTTCAAATTTATCTACAGTGCTAGGCTAACGCGAAAATATCAAAAAGCATGAATTATCTAGCATTTTCCTGATAGCCTCAGGAATAATTTTGAGAGAATTCTATTCATTACTTATCAACCCACTTTAGGCAAAAAATAAGACCAGTAACCAATGTTAAACAAGACATATAACAAAGGGAACACTCTTCTAGAATAAATATCAATAAAATGCACGCATTCTTTGCCCGAACGAAAACATTCCGCGGGTAAAATCTCACCAAACTCGTAATGTAACAGCTCTTTTCTCTGTTCCTTTGAGGGGTGGACGGGTCTATTGTTCGTGTCAATGTTAATGTTAGGGTAGCCATTTGGGAGGTTAAGATCTCGTTTCGGTCTAGACGCGGCTGGGAATCGTTCGCGGAAGTTATTCTGGGTGTGGTCCATGTCCATGACGTCAGTGATCGTACAACTTTGGACAAGACTGGTCTGGAAATAGACAGTTAGTAAAAAATGCTAAGCTGTTGCTCAAGGAACAAGGTTAACGAACATCCGGATGATGGATCGGTGAATGGATGGATGGATGGATGGATGGAAGAAACAATGGATGGACGAAAAAAATGGACTGATGGAAGAATGAATGGATGAATGAATGGTTGGCTGATGACTGGAATAAATGGAACGCATGCGCAACAGACATACAACTGCTAAACCCGCTCTCTTCATCATTACCTGTAAGCTGTTCTTCCTACTTAACTCCGAGTTCTTCTCCATGACATTGAGTACAAAACAGTATTCAACCATCGATGCCAAGATGAAAAAGAACGACACAATCAGATAATAATCTATAGCTTTAAGATAAGAGATTCTCGGAAGGCTAGAGTTAATGGATTCGAAGAGAACCATTGTGCTGAGAATACAAGTCACAGTCAGAGACACTCGAGCAGGAACTGCATTCTTGTTAATCCAG
The DNA here is from genome assembly GCA_015163945.2 of Stichodactyla helianthus. Lineage (NCBI taxonomy): Eukaryota > Metazoa > Cnidaria > Anthozoa > Actiniaria > Stichodactylidae > Stichodactyla > Stichodactyla helianthus. The sequence continues at coordinate 2,442 of WUAP02148177.1, read as the reverse complement.
AAACTCAGCCATGAGATGAAGACGATGAAGGCTGAGGGAATGTAGTGTTGGACAAAGAAGTAGGATGAACGTCGCTTGAACTTGAAAGATATGCGTAAACTATCAAAGGACCCTGAAGAGAAAGTGAGCGAGATTTAAATGATACATTAGTTTGCAATCTATGCCACTATCAGGGACCGCGGAGCATATTGAAAAGTGGGGGGGCTGGCATTTGAAAATTAAGGATATTGAAAAAAGAAAAAGAGCTATTTTCGTATTTTTTGCGCAAAAAGTGGGGGCGCTGCAGCCCCCCAGCCACCCCGGCTATAAACTCTCTCGTAGAGCAGAGTGCTTTTCATTTAAACCAATCCATCCGCTTGGAAATTCGTTTCCTAAAAAATGACGATAAATGGTACGCGTGTCTTCCAACCAAAAAGAGCGGGAAAACACATAATAATGGTACACGCGTCTACTGGAAGAACCAAAAAGAGCGGGAAAAGTGGATTAACTCGATCGAAAGACCGACTTTTCCACCCCCCCCCCTCCCCGCTATTAATGATAAGTCCCTTACTACTCGATTTCGAATAACAAATTTTATCGTACCTTTGCTGTTACTAGACTCTAGTTTAGAGGTGCGGATATCCTTCATGTCAAACTGTGCCATTTCTGCTGCGTAGATTTCGATAGAACTGTCTCCTTTGGATCTAATCTTCCAGTTATAAACCACATCCTCTATCGTGTAGGCATCTACAAAACAGATCGCGTTACTTTAAATCGATATTTCTCGCACAACTTTAGGCCCTGTTTATATGGAGGCGAGCCAGCCCGGTAAGCGAGCTGGCCCGCTTTGCTGAGATATCGGTTCAGCCTACATTCTTTGTAAAAATTTCCGATTGCGTTTATAGGGTTCGCACTACTAGAAGATTATAAAATTCCAGGTGTTTTCCAGGGTATAAATATAAAACTTCCAGGACTCTTAACTTTGAAATTTCATGTCATACAATTTAACAATTTTTATTTTTCTAATATTTAACCTAATACTGATAGAAAATTCAAGGCGTTTTCCAGGAGATGGTGTCAAAATTAAAATTTTCCAGGAGTTTTCCAGGGCCCTGGAAGAAATTTTCGAAATTCAAGGAGTTTCCCATGAATTCCAGGAGCAGTGCGAGCCCTGGTTTATATGGGAAGGCGCCTTCAACCGAGATCTCGGTCAACGTTGAAGGCGCCGAGATCTCGGCAATGAGCGGGCTGGGAAAATTCTCATATAAACGAGCCAGTCTGGTAAACCGGGCTGAAAATGTTTCTACTGCGCATGCAAAATAAGTGTTGACCAATCAGACGACTGATTTCATCCCGGTAAGCGGGCTGAATTTTCTCATATAAACGCCAACAAAACTTCATCTCGGCAAAGCGGGCCAGCCTGCTTACCGGGCTGGCTCGCCTCCATATAAACAGGGTCTTAGATATAAAATGTTTATTCAAGACACTGACTCTGTCTGTTCTTTACAGAACGCCATCTCAAAATAAGTAAACTTGCGCTCCTTGTCCAACAGCAGCGGTTTGATTGGTTCGTCGGGATTGTAATTGGCTGTCAGTGACCGAGAACAAAGTTACTCACAGCTCTCAATCTTTAGTAGACAGATCTGTGTATCCATCGGGAACATACTGAGGTCCATCTCACATGAAGCAGTCAGCGTGATTCTGAAGAAAAAGGTGCTCCGTTAATAATCACAAGCAAATCAACTAAGAACAGGGCTAAGACGGAGTCAGCGAGAAAGCACAATGCTTTGTCCTTTCCTTGCAGTTTTGTTCCTTTAAAAATTCTCCCAGTTAAAGAGCTGTGTGGATTCATTTTGAAAATTTTTTGCAAAATTTCCAGGTTGCGCAAAAAAATTTAAATTTCGCGGGAAACATAGAGTGTGTATCGCCATCTTTACCTTTGGCTGTAAAAACACCGAAGCATTAGAGCGGAGACTAAAGGAACAAGTTTGCTTATATGGGGTAATAAGCCCAAGGATCGTTGCCACGACCAACACAGCGCAGCATTAGCGATGCGCACGGCCACCCTTGAGTTTACCATCTATGCCAGACCTCACCTGGTGCTGTAGTATATCCTTCCATCAGGCCAGATCATTAGTCTCATATTATCTCGAGTTACTTCGTGGAAGTTGGACGACTTGACATTAACAAAGTATGTGTCTGGTGTCCAAAAGTAGTCTTTTGGATCTGCTGCCATATTGAAGACCTTTCCGACGCCATGTGCCAAGCGTTCGTCTGTCCACCATTGTCTGAAGAAGATATCCAGCGTAAAGTCCTAATCGAAAAGAAACAAGTTGTTAAATAACGGTCTTAGCTGGCATGATGGCATGGGTGCTAAGCACCATGCGAGTAGAGTTTGTTAGATGTGTTGTTCTCTCCCTTGCCACGAGGGTTTTTCTCCGGGTTCTCCGGTTTTCCTTCCTC
>WUAP02148166.1:0-11217 GCA_015163945.2 Stichodactyla helianthus | reverse complement strand
GGGCTCCCATTGATAGCAGAGCTTTCATTAGTTCTGAAGGGACTACCCTGGCTATATTTAAATAAAGGTTTCATTCAAGTTCTACAATGCACGCATGCGCAAAAGTTTTTCTCCAGTCAGTGCCGTGGTGAAGTTCAACGGCTTCATAGTAGATTACACCCATTTTCAACATTGCGCGTCGACTGGGTGTCTGGCTTCCGTCAACCAAAGTTTCAACAGTCTGCGTTAGTAATTCTTTTGATTGACGGAAGCCAAAATTCCAGACGTCTGGAGTAGTCTAGGTTGCGTATTTGTGAAAATATAGATGTAAAAACTATCGTGATTTACTTTGTTTATTATTGTCAGATATACTCTGATGCTTCAGTGTTGGTCCAAGATCCCTCACCATCGTCCAGAGTTTCGTACTTTGTGCGAACTTGTCGCAGCCTTAGCCAAAGATCACCAGGTAGGTTTGTTTTGAATAAATTCTGGTACTATTGATAACCCTGCAAGTTATGCTTTTACTGTCAGTCAGATTTTTTCTATTTATAGTTACTTACTTTATTCGCATCATTTCATGAAATTTGCGTGTAATAATTTATCAAACTATTATTATTATTACTTATAAATTTTCACAGAAACACTTAAACTTAAAGGAATATGACCATCGGCTGTACGTCAATGTTCCTTCACTCGAAGCAGAAATGAATGGTTAGTACTTGACGTAGTTCAAGGACCTTTTCCAAGATGCTACCTCAACTTTCAGCTGAAATGTCTCAAAAACAACTGATTAACTTGTGCGTCAGTAAGCATTGACAAACTCGTACTAATCTTATACAAGGAAATCCGAAGCGATAGTGTTTCCGGACCTTAGATGCCGATTACGAGGCGAAAGAGCCGACGAATTCGTGGAATGCTCACATTTCGATTTCCTTCAACGAATGACACGAGGGGCATGCGCAGATCGCATGGATAAGGCTCCAGGTTAGAAGGAAGAGTGAGGCAACTGGATCTCGATTTCAACAGCACATCCTCGAAAATTTCACTATCAAAAAACTCGTCTGAAGTAATGCGCTGGAATTAAAAATTTTTGTTTTTTCTATAAAATTATAAAATTCATGAATGATTAATGAGCAAAACACAATTGAAAATCATAACCGTGTCGGAGTACGCGGCTTTTGAGACCGTCGGATTTTGTCCCATGTTACCTTAAATCAGATAAAGAATCATCTTTATTTGCATTCCACTTTAACTTGGATTTTCTCGGCCAAAATTACTTAATTCGTTAAAAAAAAAAAAATCAGTACAACATGAAAATATACGCCTATACATTTCATAAGTGATACAAAGTATTTGTGATATATAAAGTATTCGTGATCGAATGCCCATAAAGGTCTCCAGCTCATACGTTATATATTACAAAACTGGGTGTTACGACGCTTTAAAGAACTCTATAGCGAGTCATACATTTATTTTTACAGTCCTTGAAAATTTGTAAAGAAAAAAGAATGATAAGGAAACACACAGGTACGTGTGAATGCACTTTATTGTGAACTCATTGATACTGGACAAGTGATATGATTTTATCTTTCAACTTTCTATTTAGCATGCAGGAGTACGACATTTTTGAAACATTCAATTAAAATTATCATGACTTTAATGATTTTTTATCTCTTTTAACACACACACACATACAAATCATGCCTAGTTTTCATAAGGATTTTGTAAGGGTGAGGTCGTAACACGAAAATAACGTAATTATTTTCGTGCGAATCACTCCAATCACAAAACGTAGATAAGCCTACGGTAAAATACTTTACGCCTATGAATTTTCCCTATCCTTTCCCACTCGTACGGAAATCTGCTCTAACTGATCAGAAATTTCTAAAATTTAAATCACATGCATGTTGTACCTCGGCAAATGAATCATACATCACCCAAGGAAGTCTTAATCTGAATGAAAGATGGCATCTCTCCTTTCTGATACACATATCCAATCACCCTGAAGTAGTACATGGTGTCTTCCTCAAGGTTATCAATCACACACCAAGAACCATAGCAGACTTTCTTCATATTCAAATTGTTTCTCTGCTTTCCGTAATCCACTCGGACTATGTTCGATGGGACTGAGCGGTTTGGCTTCGTAAAGTTCAGTTGAATTTCAGTGTTACTCAAGGCTTGACCTTGAACTGTGATTGGAAGCGAAGGAGCTGTGAAAAAGACAATGCACGTTTGAAAATCAGTTAGGGAAGACCAGTTCTATAGAACCAGTGTGTGTGTGGTGTGAGGGGGGTTCGCTGGTGAATACAGAGCCGGAGGGGGCCATCGCTATTTGAGCAGCTGAAAAGGGGGGCTGGCTAAACTTGTGTAAGCACTTTAGTAGGCGGATGTGTTATTTCATGCAACACAGCATCGGCAACGTTAACCACACTATTTTGCACAGATCACAAGAGTTGGGTCACTAAGAATTATGCACCAGGCCATCCTAACCTGTCTAGCAAGTGTTCCTGATAAACTATACGTCCAAACGTCTTTTTGTATCTAAAATTTGTATCTAGTCGATGGACTGTTTTATAAAAGTTTACTCATATGACTTACTTTTGAGTCCGTTGCACTGTTTTCTTTCCCAGTCAGGATACTCTCCTTTACTGGTAAATGCAGATATCTTCACACAGTACTTTGTGTATGACCTTAGTCCAGTAACCATCGTACTGGTCACATTCCCTCCGGTTACGATAAACACTTCCCATTTGGCTTGGTTCTCTTCTTTGTAGTAGATTTTGTAGCCTCTGATGATACCGTTTCGTTGATCTATTGGTACAGGAGACCACGTGATCCTCATGGTGTCATATCTGACAGGAAAGACGTCAGTGACGACCGGTGCGGCATCCGGCACTGAAGATATAGGATACAATATAATCAGTATATACACAAGAGAAGCTAGGAAGGTTGCACTAGCACTGCGTCAGGAACAAAACAAGATATCTCAGTCAACACATTCAAGCCTTACAAACTAGTAACTAGTATAACGGTTGTCATGCATGAAATACGTGTTCAGCTTACCATCTTCGCCTGTTTTGGTCACTGTTTCTATCTTTTTTTCTCCATTAGAATTGACTACAGATAAAACAACACGGTATTTTGTAAATTTCCTTAGATGTTCCACAGTCTTGGTTGTGGCTGTTCTTGGTACTTTTTCTCTCCAAAGTCCATTGTCGTCATGACCATACTAAAAAATACAGACAATGAACATCGGCACGAAAAAAGTTGAAAAGTTTTTCTCAAATCATTACTAATTCATTAGCTGAACTTTCAATCAGGAGCTTCTATTCAGTCAGAGAATCTTGATACCCAATGGAACACCAGACCAGGGGTGTAGCGAGGACCTAGGAGCTGGGGGGGCACTGACCCAAAATAAAAAAAAAAATTACTCCTACCCCCATAAAACAAATAAATGTATAAACGCGCAAAAAAAAGGAGACAAACATTATGTGTATTATTCATTCTTAAAGTTTAACTCAAACGGTTTTACATTGCTAGTTCTATATGTTTTGCTTTTGTTGGGTTTTTTTTTTTTTTTTTTTTTTTTAATCAAAAAAGTTGATTAAAAATTTGGGGGGGCACGTGCCCCCCCTCCCCCCTCGCTACGCTACTGCACCAGACCAAGATCTTAAGGGTTTTGATTAATGACTGTTCAAGACACTGAACAAGACACTTGCATTTTAATTACTTACTTTCTACTTAAACTTCGCAATCCTTCTTTCGCCCTCATGAAAGTTCTTCTTACTTTTTTTAAAAAGAACTTGACAAACCAAATTTTCTCTCAACCAGAATCGAACCCCGGACCCCTAGACTACTATGCTCTCTACTTCTCCATTAGACTATTTTACTAACTGTTGAAGTTTATGGCACGTAAAACCACCTTATTTCGACAAAACAGTTCATTAGCGAAAAGATTACAAAAGCCATTGTTTTGACTTTTCCCAAGAGATTCTATAACAATGAAGTTAGAATGAGTTTGAGAAACCATATCAACAACTCGTGCTTCGTGTTTCATCAGGGGATTCAAAACACCTCGAAACAATAAAAGCACTCGGCCTACGACCTCGTGCTTTCATCAGTTTCTCGGTGTTTTGAACCCCTGGTGAAACACTCGCACTCGTTGTTGATATATTACACTAAACTGTTTACTTGTATCTTCTTGCTGGTGTATGTCACAATTGAGAAAAATTCGATACCTTAACAAAATAGTAATTAACAGACTTGGCGTCTTTTGGTTTGAGCCATTGCAATTGGAGTTTGGTTGATCCTATTGGTTTTACTGTGAGACCACGAGGACCTTTGATTAAAATAAGACATTAATCAATCTAGTAGAATGGAGTAACTTTCACTTCATACACTATCCTGGTATATTGATTTAGGCCCCATTCACATATCGGGGGATAAGTATTACTTACAATCAGGACCATGGCATCCTTGATGACACCGTTCTCCACTCGTTCCAATCAGACATCGACACTGATAAAATCCAGATCCCCGTGGGTAGGAGAGGTGGGGTACACATTTGCCTCCATTGAGACAAGGGCACTTTACTATACGTACCATCACGTATATTATATCAAACGCGTCACACTCGTCAGTCACTTTCAACGTAAACCTTTTATTTTGATTAGACCTCACTTTCCAAGTGAGTAGACCAGACCGAGTGAGGGTGTGGCCGGTAGCTGTAGAACTGAGTACAGAGTATGTTATGGGACGGTTATCAGGGTCTGTTGCTCGAAGCTGGATCATAACTTTCTCTCCTTGTATAGCATAATAGGTTTTCGAGTTTGAGGCAAACTTGGGCGCGTGGTTATCTGTGATTTACCATACATAAGAACACAAAGACAATGAAGTTACTCTATCTTGTTATGGTATGACATGGAAAAAATATCATTTATAAAACCCTTACTTGTTCTTCTGGTCCAGGAATCCAGATCAAGACCAGGCAAGCACTGCTGGCACCAGTCATGTGGATTTGCTTCATTTTTACTAAAACAATGCCCTCTGATTAAACAAGAATTGACCTGATATGAAATAAATGAAGTTAATTTTAGTTTGATAGTTTCAAGGATTGATGTTGTGCAGGGCAGAGAGTAGGGCTTACTGGTTCTTGCCGTGACGGTAAACGAAAACATAATTTTAGATTCCGTATCCTAGGCAGTAGATACTGGATTCCAATTCGTTCCACGTCTTGGATTTCTGAATCTGTATGTTGGATCACGATACCGGGACGACAATAATAATTTTGACCCTGGAATGAGAATTCCGTTTATCGAACGAAATGGAATTAAACCTTCAATTTTTCGGCGTCCCACTTATATCTCTAAGTTGTCATTGGAGAATTAAACGACATCTTTTGGAGGATGAGTTCAAATAATACTGGAATAATAATATTTTACTCACTTTAAGTTGACACTTTCCCGATTTACTGCAGTTCATACACTTTGAATCGTAAGTCACGTGACGTAGTTGTTGCACACTTCTATTGAAGCCATCGTTAGAAACTGAGATCAAAAGTCCCCCTGCAGGGGACCCGTCATAATCATAATCACCAAGTCTAGTCGGTGGTTCAGGAAGGCTGCATTGAACACCAAACAGATCAGTCATTTTTCCTTGTGACGTGACAGGAATTCCGCGAGGAGACCAGGAGCCTGGGTACACCTTAAATAATTATCATAGACAAGGATTGAGTCAAATGATGTATCTATAGTGAAAGAAAGCGCAAGTGGGGATGGTCTTTAAACAATCAACATACCTTCACTTCCTTCACATGACATGTCAGATTCTTTGAATCGACGAAATTCTGTCCCAAAAGACTTGTCTTCTTGCAAGGACGTTCACGTATGTCACAGAGCCCGCCATCATAAATACTGGGATATCAACATCAAACACTACTTAGCATAATCTGGCGACATTTCGCATGCGCATGCACGCCGGGAAATCGCTGTAATTCTAATAGACAACCGATGAGATGAACCTACAAGCTGAATCAGGGATTTTTCAGGACTTAGCTAATTGCTACATTACCAAATGTAATTTTATATTCGATAACGCGTTCCAGAAGGCCCAGTGTAAGATTAGCTATTCTAAACTAGTATATTTTATAAATACTTTTTAAACCTTTTTTAAATAAAGTTCATTCATTCATTTATTCCTTCTTCCTTCCTTCCTTCCTTCCTTCACTTGATTCGTTCAGTAATGTTTACCAGACTTACATACCCCAACAATTCTGGGACTGAATTAACCTCCATTGAACAGTCAAGTGCAGTAAAGCCTTCATCACATATGCAGGTTCTGTTCTTACACTTGCCATGTCCACTACAGTCTGCAGGACACAAGTCTTTGACTACTTCTCCAGGAGGTACTAAGTCACCACTTGGACTGTGACTGTAGAGTGAGATGTTCTTTAATGCACTGTCTTCACAGATGTACTTCATGGTGTCAAATGCCAAGACTGCGAATGTTTTATCTCCACTCAACTGAAAATGGCATTCATCTAGGTAAGTGTCAAAACTATTTGAATAAATCAAGAAAATGATAACTCAGAAACAGTTTGATTTTGTTCCAAAAATGAATTCCCATTACCCTCAAATCATTGACACATTGAAACATGGCGTTTTGTAAGTTTGTTCCCAACATCTCCTTGCAAGTCCTGCCTGCCTGCGATTCCTCGATTTGCCTTTTACAGTAGTCGATTGCCTCATCTTGCGACATGACTTCTCTTGGTGATCTCTTTTTTCGAATTCGGTGGATAGCGTGTTGTACAAGTGGATCATCGACAAAGTAGCTACGATGCACGTGATCAATGATGTCATCACTGTACCAATGACTGTTTACAGACCGTTTCATGCCAAACTTTGATTGGTCATTGAATTGAGTAGTAGTAAGTACTTCGATCTGATTAGCGTCCAATCTGGTGAAAAGATTAGCATTGTCATCGCATTTTTCGTCTTGTTTTGTTTCACCTTCGATTCCACAATAACATGACCTTCCTTGCTCAACTTTCTTCTCCTCTTGTTCAGGTAAAATATCAAAGAAACTCTTGTATTCTTTAATACTGTGAATATAATAAAAGAATGGCTACTTTAGGTTTTTGTTGTCAAATAGCTTTCTGTTGTCATTTACGGCAAATAATACAGCATTTCATTTATTTGCACCAAATTTGAGGGGCACTTTGCATGAGCAATAGTTCCAAGTGTAGTGAAGGATAACAAACTATGCAAATTGCCCCTTAAAGATAAAAATAAGAAACCGTACCCATACCTAAGAATAGAGTAACCCAAGCTACGAAATCCCGAATCAACTGAACGAATTCTCCTTACCGCCAGCTGTTTGCAAAGTCTTTTTCGCTGTTGTAAGACCTTCCATCTCCTCCATTGTTCAAATCATCTTTTGGATCATCATTAAAGTTACCACAAAGACCTGAAACTCGTCCCTTGTCAGTTGCTGGGGCGTTAATACGAACATCCAATGACTTGCCAGAACGCTCAACTGAGACTCGGATACCAGAAGACAGGATTACCTTCACATAAAACACGGTTAAAAGAAATGAATAAAGTTCATCGATGCATTGCACGGCTGGTTTTAGTCATCATCCCTTACCTCCTGCTCTAAAGATGCACCGCTGATCTTCTTAGTGATTTGGATTCCTTTCGATAGACTTCCAGGACTTCGCTTGAATGTTCTCAGTATTGTAGGCACCGAATCTCTCATTTTGTTACACATAGATACCACTATGACGTCTTTTCCCTCTCGTATTGCTGCACCGCATACACAAGTCATCTCTCCTGCGCATGTCCAAAGACGAACGTGAACCTGTGCAAAGTAAACAAACAAACAAACAAATAAATAAATAAACGAACGAACGAACGAACGAACGAAAGAACAAACGAATGAATAAATGAATAGATAGATAATTGGATAATTGGATGGAATGGATGGATGGATGAATAGGTATTTAATTAGTTTGAATCGTAATATCGAATCTTATTAACTAAATTATGTTTGAAATAGTAATTTTCTGCTAGTTTCATCATGCCTTGTACGCAATGTTTTCCCATGTCAGACCAGCTGTCATATATTTGGCTACTATTTCGTTGGGTTGTCGGTAACGCAATACGTTAAAATGGAAAAATATACATAATATGAATTGTGCCTGCCAAAGTCAAAGAGTTTAACTTTTACCTGCACCTTCTTGGCTTCGTTACTGTACATGATATAGTCACCCAGTTCGTTATAGAAAAAACGTCTGCAGGAAAATAATATAATATAATATAATAATAACGTTCAATGACAAGATTCCCCACCCTTAAACCACCAACAATGGGTCAGTTTGACCCATGCATGTTTGTTACCTGTTATCAAAGGTGAACAGATTTGGATCCGTAGTCGTGACACACAGCTTTGTTTCTGTGTTATCCACTGTCACCTTAAATACAAATGACCAAATCAAATCAATAATATGATAACTAATGAAAAGACCATGGAAATCGAGAACTAACAAACCCCTAGATCTCGTATACCTGGACAGCTGGCATTCGATAGTCTTCCACATCTGTCCAACTTGTGCTGGTCGTTTCTGGTTTGAAATGAAATGAGTAGGCTTGTCTTTGATCTTGCTGGTTATCACAGATTCCTCTAATTGTCAGTGTTTTGCCACGACTAATGTCTTGTGTCTTCAGTTCAATCTTGCACTTGTCGACTGCAGCTTGTCGTCTTTGTGCTTTGTACTTTTGGGGTATCAACACAGACACCACTACACTGTCAGATCCAGGTCGATTCCCAGTGGATAAGATAGGAACAGTTGGTCTTAAGGTAACCGTTATGTTCTCTGCTATGTTACATTCCTTCACGATCACATGACGTGGAGAAACCTAGAAATCACATTAATGTATAGGTTGTTGTAGCCGTTCCCATGAGATTAAGATAACAAAACTGAGAGTAGCGAGCGTCATGGCCGCCATGTTGGACGATAGTACCGGGGATATAATAACGAAGTCACTGAATTTTTTCTTTCGTTCATTAAGCTATATGGAAACAGCAATGCTCGCACATTTCTTAAGGTGACTGGCTACTATTGGATTTTATATTTAACTTTTTTTAAAATAGTATCGTTTTTAACGGAAATTTAATGCTGATTTCAAATGTGAACAGAAAAATAGGGTGTCTCGAACTACTTTTTGAGATAATCAAGCTTGAATGGATGGGTGTTTATAAGTTTTGGAAGCGAAAATCTCGTTAGCCGAAGTGAGTAGGAAACATATTAAAGCTCAAAAGATAATAGAGTGCGATGGCAATATTTGTACAGATATTAACTGGTTGATACTTCTACAACATGACATAAATAACTTTAAGATAAAGAGATACAAATACCTGGATTTAGCATATTGTGTTGAACCAGTGCCCGGAAAACGTCCCATCAAGTCGAGCAGAAATTCGTACAAAACTTCACTTTTTCATAAGTTCCGTTTAACTTTTTGAAAAATTTTGATATTACATAGATTTTTAGGAGCTTTTTCAAATAAGCACATAAAAAGTATAGACCAATTCCAAAAGTCTCATAATCGTATGCATAAACAACTCAAGCCTCATAATGATGCGATAAAACAATTTAATACTCAATCATCGTTCACTATACAAAATCCACGCGCGTCATTGGTTAAAATCGATCACGTGATCTTGCTGTATGTGACGACATCAAGCCCAAGCGTGCATCGTGCATTATTGTAATAATGCACGGTGATAATGCACGCTTTTACGGCCGCGACATATTTGTGTACTACAGTGAACTCGGATTGGATATTAAAAGTGTTAGAGACTTTTTGTTCGTGTTTTGTTTACAAATAAACGCACTTGCTGACTGACTGTACAATGAACTCGAAATTTCCATACTGCACTCAGCCTCGTTCATTGTACAATCAGCGCGTGCGTTTATTTGTAAACAAAACACTTACAACAGTCTCTACCCTATAAACGTCGTCATTGTTTTATCTCATCATTATGAGGCTTGAGTTGTTTATGCATACGATTATGAGACTTTTGGAATTGGTCTATAGGGTCCCGTGCAAAATTTGAGGGATTTACCTTCTTGAAGTTCAAAACACGTATGGTTCTTCAATCTTTTTCAATAAAATTCCGAAGGTTACCATGGTAATTCGGTGGAAATTATGCGCACGCATGCTTGTGGACTCAGAAACTCGATTCACTAGTAGCCAGCCACCTTAATGTTCTTCCTTTACCTGTATTCCAACATAGTACTGATTGCTGGCTTTACCAGTTGCTGTCCATTTGTTAGTCTTCTTTGAAAACTTCATAAAAAGTTTGCACCAAACCTGCATGCAGATAAATGGATAGGTATTCTTGTTCATTTCAGTTCAACCAACTAGTACTAAACAGTAGGGGGGTGGGGGGTTACTCACTGTATCGCCTAGGGCAAAGTGATCTGGAAGTACAATCGAACTTTGCCTTCGGCTACACTCATTCTGATTGTCCTGTGGTTGATCTGGAATACACCACGTGTCCTTCCTAACAGGTTTAGATGATGATCTGGAATACCATTCAACCAGGTAGGACACGTCTTTCCAGACCGGAAACTCAAAACTGCAAACCATTTCCAGACGTGACTTGGACCTGCTACTATACGAGACGGTTGGTGTTGGAACGAGGTTGATCGGAAAATCTAAAAGGGTATTCAAAACATTTCAAAAGGAACCATTATTCATACAACTCAATAGCTGTTATTACAGTTGATAGTAACGGATTTATAGGGCGAGGGTTTTGTGGGTGTACATCCACCCGAAGCACAGGAACGTGCCCTATCCGAATTCCCATTGAGTGCCCCTTTCACTCCCAAATACTGACTAGAAATACTACTGGTTCATCCTCCCATAGGAAAAATCCTGGGTCCGCCCTGGTTGATTCCACAATAAGTCTTTTGCTTTAAATATCAAACAAATAAGGCTACTGGGTCATATGCAATGCTTATTGCTTCATTTACATCTCAACTGATAGCTTCCGCATAATATGTAGATCTGCCATTAGCTTTTTCTAGTCTTTCGAAGATTTTCCTATATCTTACAAAGTTCAAGGCACGACAGAAATGATATGTAAGCCAGTTTGAGTCATGGGCAAAAATTTTGTACAGGTCAGCGGTCTGAGTTCGCGGGTTCAACACTTTTAGCTGATGAGCTTTTTATG
>WUAP02148155.1:0-11217 GCA_015163945.2 Stichodactyla helianthus | reverse complement strand
AAAGGGTAAGCTTCCACGCACTATGGCGGCTAAACGAATTCGGTGACCCCCATTTTTTATTTGCTTGTTTTACTTATATTTTTTTCTTTCATCATGCAAATTTTTTTTAAAATCTGTCTAGAGAATCTTTTGCCCATGAACATCCTTAAGATAGCAGATTCCAAATTGAGGTGAGCTAATTTCTCCCTTACTACAGTAATTACAGTGTGAATAAAAAAATGTGGGCACTAAAAAATATTTCAGGAATGTTTCTGTTTTTAGCCAATCAGAAATTGCTCTTTAACTCTTTAACCACAAAGATAATGACTACATCTCTGATTGGTCAAGAATCATTCCTGAAATATTTCTAGGTGCCCATGGTTTTTCAATTCAGACTGTAAGGTGCATAAGCCACAAAATATGCCTGTTGGGGATCCTGATATATGCCCAACCATCCCTGATATCCCCAACCAATGAATATGTGAAGAAGTAACAATCTTCAACCATCTGAGATGGGCCTAAACAGAATCAAGAAAATCAGGTATGATTATATTTTTGTGATGCTGTTTATGACTGTCCCAGAATTGGTCAGCAATAGCCATTTGAACATGTTTTCACGAGTTGGAAATATCAGGAATGGTTGGGCATATATCGCGATCCCTCAACATCCACAATTTTTCTGACAGGAAAACCAGGCTATACCCAGTATGTGATCAAAGGGCAATCCTTTACAATATTTGGGCATTTTGTAAATGAAGGTATTGGCAATCAAGAAATGATGTCCACTCACAGGTCATGAAAAATTCTGCCCCACAATTTGAATGGTTATTGATATACCAGTTAGGTTATAAGTAATAGTAAGAGAAGATTTCGTATAACTGTGAAAAGCTCATGCCATATCAAAATTCTAGGGAAAAAGCATCATAGTTGAAGCAAGGTATGCATATACATGTTTATCATAGTACTATTGCCTTCAAGACATGGGATAATTCATACACCATAAAACACAGACAAAATCTGCTCTATTGACTACTGTACTTACTGATACCTTGCCATTACAAAACTGACCACTTTAGAGTTGTGCAGATTTTATATAGCTGCGAAAAGCTCGTGGCATGACTGGTGCTAGAATTCTGATTGAATGAATGTAATTGTGCACACTGTAACTATCCAGATGTACAAAATCTACTCTTACTTCAAGTTTAAGATCTTTGTAACAGGGTTAGGTGTCAGTAAGTGGCCAGTAATATGTTGCTAGGCTGACCACTTATTAAATGTTGTGTGATCATTCACAACAACTTCAGAAATTTAGTGGGAAATATTTACTCACTAAATTATTAATTTTGGAAGTTAGAAATTAATGATGTTTAAGCTTAAAAGAACCTTTACCATCACTGTCTGAATGAACATAACCTGATAAAAGAAACAGTGCTTTATATTCTGTCATTTGTGAATGTTAAGCTGGCAATACACGCTGCAATTTTTCTTGCACTGGCAATGCAATTTTAGATCTTGTTGCAGAGAAAAACTGCAGTGTCTATCATGCTTTTGATACAAGCTGCAACATTCAACATGCCGTCATGTAATGTTAAAAATGTTGCAGAGAAATGTTCCAATTTTTGAATTCTTCAACAAATGTTTTGTTGCAAGACATCATTGCCAGCATTGTTGCCAGGCATGATACACTTGGCAATTTCTCTCTTGCAGCAAAATCTCTAAAATTGCATCACAAGAAAAATATTGCAGTGCGTATCACCGGCTTTAGACCTATTTCAGAACTGTTCAAAGACAATCACACAACTATTGTATAAATTACCTAAAATCATCATAAGAATATTATTCAATATTTTTCAATAAAATAAAAAGTGACTTACATTTAAATCAACAGAAGAATTATTCTCACTGACCAAATCAGCTAATGGAAGTTTCTAACCAATAGACCCTTCTCCAAAATGGTGGCTGCAAATTCAAATTATTTAAAATTAAAAATGTATACCAGCACTAGAAAGAGCACCTCAACTTTAGTAACCCTACAAAGATTCATTATGTTAGGTGTTATATCAACCAAGAAAATGTAAGTTGAAAATTGACAAATTTACAGTCATTTGTATGATGATATACACCATAACCCCAGTCATAAACGTCTGTGAAGTTGTCAATTTTCAACTTACATTTTCTCAGCTGATATAACACCTGACATAATGAATCTTTGTAGGGTTACTAAAGTAAAAATGCTCTTTCTAGTGCTGGTACAAGTTTTTCACTCAGTTTTATTTAAATTCATTCGAATTCTTGGCTGCCATTTTGGAGAAGGGTCTCTTCAAAAGCTCTGAGAACAAGAACTTTTGTTCAAAAATTTCTATTTCAGTTCCTTGTGGTATCTAGTCCAGAACTGGACTCACTTTTCTCGATAACTATTATGTACAAAGGTGTAAAACATAGTTGAAAATGTGCACCTGCAGAAATCAAATCATCTCAGTTCTCTCTTTCTCACTTGTTCATTTTTTTTCTCCACACTTCAATAGAAGTGGATCCAGTTCTAAACTGTGTGATATTGAAATAGAAAAGACAGAATCTTATTCTCAAAAGATTTGAATTGGATTGAAATGTAAATAGCAATACAGCTGAAATTTAATTAGTTATGTGATTTTTCAAAATCAATATGTTGCTGGGTATCTAAAATCATATTAATAAACTTTTATGTAATATTTTGTTATGGATTATGGATAGTGTTAATGAACAATGATTGATTAGGTATACTCTAGGGATTCATTCATAGTTTGCATTAAGGATGATACTTAAAGAACGTTGTATAATGAATAAAAAAGAGAATTTGCAACAGTTTCAAAGCCGACAATGAGGACTAGATGGGGTTTCACTTCGCCTCACTGGAAACCCTGTCTAGTCCGAATTGGAGGCTTTGGAATGACTTCAAATCCTCATTAATTATTTGGGAGGGATCTATTTATTAAACAAGAACGGGATGTTTTGGTTTAAAATAAGAAACTTAAGATCAGGGAATAAACACAATTCTACTATGAAGAAAAAAGCAAGAAAAATCTTCAAAGAACTGCTTTTCATTTTTGACCCAGAAGTCGTTTTTCATTCGAGTTACGTCACACTTAACAGCTCTATAAAGCTATGTTCTTGAATACCTAAGGACATTCCACAGAAACACAAGAAAGCTTTGTGTACTGACATTTTGTCAGTTTAATCTTGGCTATTGCTTTTCTAGGTACAGTATGACTGCCCTCCCTACCCCAACAATGAACTTCTACATGCACTCAGGGTCATAGCCAAAAATAGGATCAAGGTAAAAGTGGAGAAAAGCGTATTATAAGTAAAGACTATGTTCAACATTTGATAATAAATATGGTTGAGATCAGAATGCAACACATTACACTTGGCATATGCATTTTAGTAATAACTTTTAGAAAAATTATGAAACTTTAAATCGACATGTTTCAGCAAGACCACTGCCATTTTCAGTAACGAAGAGCTAATGTTTAAAGCTGTATAAATAGTAAAGAATAGTAATCAGAGTGGTTTTCATTAACCCGTGAAACAATTTTTACTAATTAGAGTGTAATAGTCAGATAGTCAGATAGACACAATAAAAAAAAAAAGTGTGATAAAGCGTAATGAGCTAAAGTGCATTTCATGGGTTAATGAAAACCACTCTACAATAGATTAAATAACAATCATTAACAAAGGGAGTGTAAAAAACAAAAGAGAAAGCAATGACAATGGACTAAAAATAAGTACTAATTATAAAGAAAGTTTGAGATTGACATGAAATAGTTGTTGATTTAAGGAGGGCTTGTCACATACCATAATGCATTTCTGGCTGGTAATAACCAATTGTCATAGCCTTAAGAGTTTAATCTTGTCTACTTTGTGCAAAGGCTTTCTTAACAATGTGCATTTTCACAAAAATCATAATTTTATCATGTATTCTGAGATACAGCAGAGTTACATGTACAATACCATCCACACAGTAAGGAAAACCATCAGAAATTCACTTTCAAAATTAAAAAATTTCTGTTGGAATCCCGTAATTGAGCTCTTCCTTTAATTTTAAGCCAAGAATTGTCGCTGAGTATCAGTATAAACGAAACTTTTTCAGTATTTCAGGAACAGGCCAGTGCTTTTCGTCTTCTCTGTTAATTTTTCTGTGTTCACGAGTATCTTCATTGATCTTTTCAAGGCAGTACCCACAGAGATGACCTACTAACTTATTATTACCACAAACGACACACGTTTCGATGTCAGTTCTATTCTTGAGCCATTTATGGCGATATCTTAACTTTTTCTTCGAAGGAGTTGTCTTCTTCTTGGGGACAGCCATCCAAAGAAAACCCTCTCTTTCTTGCCTTTCTTCCATTTGATAACCGCCAAGATGGCAACTGATAGGAAGTGTTGGATGTTTAAATGCCACTACTGCAAAGTTCATAAGAATTTTTTGTTCCAGTATTAATATTTTCGTGGTAAAAGCGCGACTAACTTTCGCACACATGGCGACCGCCATTTTGAATTCAAGCTTGTCCACAGGAAGCCCACGCATAGTTTTTAGCAAAAATTCAAAAATACGTAAAACCTGGCTAACCTGATAAAAAATCTTGTCAAAAAAAAAAAAAAAAAAAAAAAAAAAAGCACCGCAAATTCGTAAAAATAAATAGGGTCATTTTATAATGTTGAATACTGAATTCACCAGTTTCCATACATCCGTTCACTGGTCAAACACAAAGCATTCAGTCGAGGCTCCAAGGGGATATTTGCATAATCCTTTGAAACTAAGGCCACTGGACCTTGACGCCTCGCTCGAGAGCTTTGTGTTTGGTCAGTGAACCGATGTATGGAAACTGGTGAATGGACTGAATAGTGCATTTCAAGACCAAAGGGCATTGTGGGTCTCACTAATTTGAGGTAAAAAGTAAAGATACAGTGATTTGCTCTCTATATGTAGCTAGTATACTGTTTCAGTAAAGATACAGTGATTTGCTCTCTATATGTAGCTAGTATACTGTATTAAAAATAAAATAAATAATGATTATTCATTTTACTTTACACAATATTACATGACCCAAAATGAATTTCGGCCTTAGAATACATTATTTAGTATGTAGTCTTCAGCATTCAACGTTTTTTGAAATAGCTGTATATAGCGCATTTCACCTACTGTCTCAATGCGCTTTACGATCATCAATACTAAAATTTACTGACAAACTCCCCTAAAAGTAAGCAAAAAATGTTATCCACAACGTCTCCACCCAAAACGAACGCAACTAACTCTGTACATCATGCACAATTCCAGCTGTTATGAAGAAAAAGTAATGGAAAAGGCCCCAAGGTCCGGGAGTCGCTTTTTATAGGAATGACGTCACACTTAAAAGCTGTCATAGCGCTTTTGTTGAAAAACTAAGAGTCAGTTGTCTCAGTCGTCAGCGAGGGACACATAAACTAATGTTCTTTGGTTTCACGAGGAACTTCGACCCAGAAACTTGTCGTTCTATATCAAAAAGCGTCCACCTAGCACAGTAAGTGTTTTGGTAATAAAACCAGGAGATAAGACTCTTAGGGACCAGACGTCATTAACAAGAGATGGGGAAGGGTGGGTGCATTTTCCATTCTATGTGCATATTTCTAGAGCTCTCCTTTTTGTCCTGCTGAAGAAAAATTGTTGGCCCTTAATTCTACTTACATAATATTATCCCTCAAAACCTGTACAGAAAACGAAAATGTTCCGTGGTTTCGTATCTTTTGAAAAAAGCTCGTGAAGCCTCGTCATTCATATAGGATTCCCAGTTCTTTCTTTCTTTCCTTCTTTTCTTTTCTTTTCTTTCCCTTTCTTAAATTTTGAATTTTTTTTTTCTTTTCTTATAATAACAGGAAAACATCAGCCACAGTTATTTCGTGCTCCGCAGCCAGTTCGTTCACTTTCATAGATCATTTCTCACGCCTAAAATTATCACCATGGCTATATAGGAAATTAATCATGGCTTTTAATTGAAAACACCACTCTCGGACTATAATTTATTCATCGCCAATATCCAATTAACCGAAAGTCTCTTATAGCCAAGGAAAAATAAAGCTGAAAAAAATGGTATAGAATCGAAATTGGGGATCAATGGACTTTCATATGAAAACGTCGGTATAGAACCAGCCAGTGACAGATATTTGTTTATATAAATATAACAGATATTGATAAAAAAGAAGTTCTTATCACAAAGTGACTTAGAATGTGATAGGGGCAAGGTCATTCCATGTCTTGGTTTGCGTAAATATGACAATATTCAGTCGGTTAATTAATATTGAGATATTCCGGTGCAGCTGGCAGTCGAATGAAGCCAATTTTATAGCGGTTTTAGTTTTTGTTATTTACATTACTTGTCCATAAGATGGTTTTGAAATGACCCGCTATATCTACTATCGCTTTTCTTCTTTATAAACCTTTATTGCATTAGGTGTCATGGTACGGGAAAGTTTGGATTAATTGAAGAAACAGCATGGCTTCTGATCTTTCAACCATCACAGGCCTTTCAATAATTTTAATAACAATTTTCTTTCTTCTTCTTCTTTTTCTTCTTGTTCTTGTTCTTGTTCTTTCTTAATTTATTTTCCATTTTCTTCTTCTTCTTCTTCTTCTTCCTCTTTCCGAGTTTTAACTCGCTCACAAATAGACTGAAGGCTTGTTAGTGTGTATATAATTGAGATTCCCTTTCCCAATATCAAGTTTTTATCTTTGTTTAACTTGCGCTACGACTTTCATAACTCAGCCGATTCGATATGTTTACAGAAAAAAATTTTGATAGCTTAATATAAGTTTTGTTAGCGACAACAAGTCGCTGTTTTAACGCAATGAACAAATAAAGGATTTCTTTCCATCCAGTTTTAATTTTATTTTACGGAAGTCTAAGATGACGCACAATTCTGCTCTTCATGTAGATCTATCAATCGAACAACCCACTCAGCATTTGACTAAGGATAAAGTATTTTTAAGAACGTTGTTCAGATCGTTATTGATTTAAGATTTGAATTTGTTCTACTTTTGCTTGTTTGAGATCGCAAAAGAACGGCTTGAACTATCAATTTTGAATTAAGTGGGCTCGTAACCGCTTTTATTATTCACTTTGGGGTGATGTTTTCAGAAATCACTGAAGAATATCCAATATAGCTAGAACATGTTTCAGTCGCTCCGAAATGGTCCACTCTATTATAAATTTGTGAGATGCCAACAAAGTTTTAATGATTTTCCAGCGGTATCAAAAGTTAGGATATTTACCATAGAAACGCTTAAAATCTGGTCAGGGTATCAGTAGAATAAATATAAAGGATTAAAAAAAGATTGCGTTTTTATTTGATCCGTTCTCAAAAATCCATAACTTAGACCCGCGGCAATTTTAGAAAGTTGCTTGCTATCGGCTAAATAATTTAAAAGAGCAAATGTTAATAATTCAATTTCTGTTGGCTTTCGAGATAGAAAAGAAAACTTCGAGAAAAAAATTTTATTGCATCCCATTTTCAATTACACTCGCATAATCCAAGGCCATCATATTGACTACAATGACATAATCAAATTTCCTGCTGTGTCTGTAAGTAAAGAAAGAGACCACTAGACTGCCTTTCCATGGGCTATATGCCTTATAATATGATGATTGGCCGAATGCTGGCAGCTTGTTTCAAGAGCCCAGAAACTCTGCGTGCGTTTGTAACTTTCAGCGAAGTTTTTTTCGCATATTCTTCCATCGACTAGTCTGTTGTGCGGGAGGGTATTTACTCCTTTTATCCCTGACTGGACCAACACTAAAATGAGATGCTGCCTTTGAAATTTCATGGTTATTAAACCGTAGGCCCCTCGGGGATTTGTCAGTTGGGTAAGCAAGACCTGTCTCCCCAAAGAATAGTAAAAACATTCAATTAAATTCATAGAGATGAAACCTTTATCGTAGCAAAAACATGCTCATGCAATTGCTAAAAAAAAAAAAAGAAATTTTCAGTGCCATTGGCATGTCGTCGAACTGTCTGTCCGTCTACCTGGGAGCAATTAAGCGACAGGCAGCAATGATACAGAACCAAAACATCTTGAGATAAGATTTTTGCAAACAGGGGGAAAAACAACCAAATCAGCATAAGAAACTCTTGAATAATTCAGCTTGCTCAGAACTAGTTTTTCTGGAATAGTTCACAATAAAACACTATCAATATCAATTAAAGCATGTTTTTTTTTTTTTTAGTTTAGACGAGGCTATAATTCTAGTATTCTCCAGTGTACACGTATAGATCTTTGATATTTATAGAGATATTCGATTTTTTTTTTTTTTTTTTTTTTTTTTTACCGTGTTTAAATACAATTTCCGTCTATCGCCATAGAGATACTATCATAATCAAGTTATCGTCTAGCAGCAACGTATCCACCATCACCATCACCACCACCACGACACTACCATCACCATCATCACCACCATCCCTACTACCACCACTATTCACCATAATGATCACCACAATCATCACCACGACCATCGCCACCACCATCGCCATCTCCATTATCATTATCATTCCATTTCCAAAATAACGAAAGTTTCTTGTTATAAACCTCTAGGCAAACAGGTGTTGCTAATGCATTTGTGGCGCATGCGTATGGCCAATCATGGTCATGTATAAACTAAGAGTGGTTGTTCTGGCAGTATTGTAGTTGTATTCAACTGTCTCTCGTTCAAGCAAGGAAAAAGGTTTTAAAATTCGATAAAGGTAAATCGATGAATATGAAAACACCCTGCTACATTCTCTTTTTCAAGTGGTTAGTTTATGAAATAAGTTTGCTGAATGCTAGAATAAATTTCATAAAAGACAGACTGTGGAAATGAAAGAGAAATAGGGAAAAGTAAAAACAACAGAAAGGAAGGAAGGAATGAACAAAAGAAAGAAAGAAAGAAAGAAGGAAAACAGGGTGGAAGGAAAGAGGGACGATGATAATGAGATAACTCTTAGTTTAGCATATTGTACTTTATTTGCTAGCACATAATCGAAAGTTTGAGTTTACGTATATAATTTACTTACTATACACGTAAAAAGGACGACAGTTGAAGACATAAAAGGATTAACACTGAGCTTTGAATATATAAATGTTTATAAGAGAGAACGACCACAGACCATGACAATATGATCTCAAGAGAGTCCAGAGACTTTCAATATGACCACGCTGAGCCAAATGTACTCCAGCAAGTTTTCCTTGACAAGTATCTTAACAACTTTCATTGCTCGTGTAGACGATCAGCAAGTTTTCTTCGATAATTTTCTTATTGACAAATTTTTCTTGCTCGTGTAGATGATGAACAAATTTTCCTTGACAAGTTTAGGTTGTACCCGCAATGCCTTTTGATCAGTGAAGTTAACAAGGAAGAGAACTTAACTCATTAATAGTCCTGCTACATTTTCATTGTTGTCATCTACAAGAGCAAATTTCAGCCTTGACAATTTTTCCTTGTCATGGAAAAGCTAGCATGCCAGCTTTTCCTTGTCAAGGAAAAATCGTTCATTTTATTCCATCTACACGAACAATTTTTCCTTGTCAAGGAAAACGTGTAATTAAGGCCTATTTATCCTAACATTTTTGTCGCGCGATTTAAGCCGCGATTTTACGACGACAGATTGCGCACAAGTTGCCACCGATTCGAACATGCTCGAAATATAGTGCAAACACGCGCGACTTGGGTTTCCACTATATTCGTCATTCGACTTGTGTGCGATTCAGTGCCATAAAATTGCTGCTCAAGTCGCGTGACAAAATTGCTAGTATGGCTGGAAAATAACTTAAGCCGTGAAACATTTTATTCATAATTCGCTTTGTTCGTTTAGTTTTGTTTGGTGGCTTGATTTTAGTCACCCAAAAGAATAACACGACTAAAATTTCAAAAAGATTGCCAACACTGACATATTCGAACACCTGTTGTTATTGAGTAGAGTGGTTTGTTGGTTCTCTCCTGTACTTTGAGGGTTTTTCTCTTGGTTCTTCTGCAAAAACCAACTCCTAAATTCCAATTAATAGAACGAGGTTTCGTAGCTTATACTGTTCTGTGAGGGCCCTCTTAAATTTGAAACGAAGGCTGTTTGTATTAAAGGGGCTTTAGCTAGAAACTAAATGAATTTTAAAAAAAATAATAACGTATATATATATTATTGAATATACATAAGTGTATATTCAATAACAACCGCTGGATAGCCCAACTTACACTTCAAGTCTCCAGTCACAGCAGGAAATACACTATTATGTCTGAACGTTTGTCGGTATACCCTGTAATTATTTGATTGCAATATGACTGCAAAAATAGAAAGAAAACGAATAAAGATAGTGGGAATGGTTTTTATTAACTATTGGTCAATTGCGAAAAGAAAACTAAGATCAAGAAAATGCAATGTAAAGCTAAACGAATAGACCCCGTACGCCTTTTATTTTTATCGCTCAACTTTATAGTTTGAGCAAAAAAAAAAAAAAATTATCAGTGTTCTTGGCAGATTATTAAACAAAGTTTTTTAGGGTATTCATTCATTTTTTATTTCGTTAATATTATTCCTGTTAAGCCATCTTAGTGTTATGAGAAAGGAATACAATTAGTCAGAAAGCCGTCTATAGGAGTAATACAGTACCAATCGAAAGCTGCTTTTTTATTGCTTCCTTAGTACAGTACCGCTTTTGTTAGGTTAGGTTTAGTTCTATCGTTTGGAATATATCTATTGTTTTTCAAGCCTATCACGAAACTCGTTCCGATCACGAGTTTCGTGATTACTTCGTCTATTGCACTTGACTATTTCATATTCCTAATTAACTAGCTATCACCTGAGAAAAACAAGTCCTATCTATTTAACTATATATTGACTCGTCAAAAACTTATTAAAATTTATTAGGGTGTCCAGCCAATAGCGTGTACCAATTGGTACCACGTGATGACATATTTGTACCACGATAAAGATACCAGACCCTGTCGGTTATAGAATTCATTATTAAAACATGAGTTCTTTAACCAACAGTTTTTGTTAGTTAAAACACTCATTAATGAAACATTAGTGTTTTAACTAACAAGAAATGTCGGTTAAAGAACTCATGTTTCATTAATGAGTTATATAACCAACAAGAACTCCTTGCGATCTGGGTGGCTGAAGATGGAATTAAGGTGGCTGGCTACTATTGAATCGAGTTTCGGAGCCCACAAGCATGCGCGCGCATAATTTCCACCGAATTAC
>WUAP02148144.1:0-11219 GCA_015163945.2 Stichodactyla helianthus | reverse complement strand
ACTCCAGAGAACCAGAAACCTATTGTCTTGCCCTCCAAATTCAGCTGCATTCCGACGTGCTGCAAGGGGCCTATTAGAAGAAATGTAATTCAAAGCATACAAACACACCGCCTGTCAAAACAATTTCTCTCTTTTTGTGTGCATTCATTGAAGCGGCATATTCAAACTCAAACTTTGCGCGGGCGTGCAAAGCATGCTAGGGAAACATCCTCCTTTGTAAAGAGCTAAAGAACAAAAACAAAATAAATTATTCTAATAATAGCTGAAGACATTTACCATATCGAGTTTGGAATCTGGTCCACTGTAGTTAAACGGCTCTGGATGCATACAGTCTGAAAATTAACCGAGACAGAAATATAAGAAAACCAATGCTTACAAAACATATCACAACGAACAGACAGTCTATTATCCAGGCACGGTTTAACCATCCCAACATCCAATACCCGACTTACCTTCTGGATAGTTAGCATCACACAGAAGATTCTTTAGCTGAAACTAAGTAGACACAATCATTTGAGTCACACACACAAACATATGCATTGAACGAGTTGCAAGGTCTGTTGGCATGAGCATGGCCTTTCCACGCCCTATTATAGGAAAGCATGGGTGGTGTGCGCTGTTAATGCTCTACCTCTCATCGCTGGGGTCACAGGTTAAATCCCTGGAACTACTATCACATGTAAGTAGACTTGTTTGTTGGTTCTCTCTTGTGCTTCGAGGGTTTTTCCCCGGGTTCTCCAGTTTTTTCTCCCTCCCGCAAAATGATCAACTTCTAAGTTCCTATTCGATCTTTGGGCATTCACCTTAGACTGGAGCCTACCTCTGTGTAGTGAATGACCCATGCTTTTTCATAATAACAAAAAATGCCATAAACCAAAGTTATCAGGGTGGTGCTTGTCGTAACCATTTTTTCACGCACCCTTGGTAT
This sequence comes from Stichodactyla helianthus, assembly GCA_015163945.2. NCBI lineage: Eukaryota > Metazoa > Cnidaria > Anthozoa > Actiniaria > Stichodactylidae > Stichodactyla > Stichodactyla helianthus. Next base: position 10,291 of record WUAP02148144.1, on the reverse strand, counting down.
GCAGTCGTATGAAAATAATTTATAAATGTTCTTGCAAAACTCTTTTCTGAATCTTAAATACCTTGGCTTCTGAAGTCATTCGCAAGGTAGACATATTTAGCTGGTGGCTGTCGCAGAAGCTCATCTCTGATGGTTCGTCCACAGATCTGTGATAAATGTTTGTGATATTGATTGTTAACAGTTTGCATGTAAAATGCATTTGCAGGTTGGTGGGTTGTGACTCCAAACTCCTGTCGTCCCGTTTTATTTGATGTCGAAATAAACTTCGATCAGTGACTCTTGTTTTGGAATTCCAAAAGTTTCTAGATGAGCTCTGGATGTTTACGAGACGGCGCATGCGCACTAGAATCTATAAGCTGTTGAAAAATTCGTACAACTGAATTTTACAGGTATAGAAACTGAAAATAAGCCATGGCAAGTGATGACAAGGTGTCACGTGTTGTTCCTCACCTTGCATCTTCCCAAGCCTGATAAGCACTTAACATAGCAATGTGATCACTGTGACGTGTACCGGAGAACTTTTTATGTACCCAACCCAGTCTTCTACGGTCAGCTGGCGTCTCAAATGGTTCAGGAAAACTGGTGCTAGCAGCAATGGTACTCATGGCGTCACCACATCTACGAGAAACGGGGGGAAATTAATAAAAAATGATAAACAACAGAAACAACAACAACAACAACAACAACAACAACAGGAACAGCAAAAGTTGGCTACGAGCTTACAACTATTTTTGTACTTTTAAGTATAACACTTATTAAATAACGGCTTTTATTATTATTATAACAGCAGCAACAACAGCCATACTTACTGGAATACACAGCCCAAGATGACCATCTTGCCCAGTCGTGGTTCTATGGGTAATTTAGCTAGAATGTATCCTAGAGGTGTTAGATTCTGATTGGTGTCCAGCGCTTCCATCTCTAAACCATCAAACAATCACCATTATTAACATTACTTTGTTTGTTTGGTATTTGCTTGGGAAGACTCTTTGTACCCCAACATGGTTATGCACGCCATTTTCCCAATTTCTAAATTTCATCTTACGCTCTTTTTCCTTTTATAGTTTCTCTTTTATTATTCATTACTTTTCAGCCTCGCGTAAAGACATAACTATGAAAGGCTTTAAACAATAACAAAGGCATACAAAATTTATTTCGATATTTCGGTATTTCTATTTTCATTGTTCCAGTTTCCAATTCCATTTTCGCTTTATAATCCCCCTTTTCCCTTTTTCATATACTTTTCCCAAATTTCTTCTTAACAATATACCCACTATTAACACTGGCAATAAATTTTACCAAAAGTCCATAATTACAGTGCCAAATGAAGGGAGAAGCTAGCACCACAGGCTGGGAAGCAACCGGTTCTCCAGGTCTTTCGAAAAAGAATCGAAAATCTTAAGGCATTTATTGATCGACACTTCTAGTTTGAAAGATCCTAAGTGAAAGAACGACTGCATCACGCTTATTAAGCTTTCAGAAACATATAGAACTCTCTAAATTTGCGTGCAATGGCACACTGAAAGAAGGTCCATGTTCATGGATCGAAACGTCTGTAAAGTACTAGTATATCAGGGAGAACGTTTCAAGTAATAATTCTAGGTTTGACTTCTGGTTTTACTTGCCTTTCAACATAGCAACAGATTCAACCACTGCATCTAAAGGTGGCGGTTCAATAGCATTGTTCAAAAACTCGGTAATATCTCCCAACTTTAGTAACTTGATAGCAAGTGCTAGTTCGTGTAGAGGCGTCCGTAGAATCTCAGGTGTTGCATGCTCGGCTAGTCTCTCTGCTCTTGTTCTGCTGCAGAGATGGAAAGCAAAACCAGGCCTTACACGTCCTGCTCGCCCGCGCCTTTGTTCCATGTTTGTACGAGATGCCCAGACGGTAGCATAGTTAGTCATATTATTGTGGGAAGTGAATAACTTGACTTTGGCTCTGAGAACAATGTAGAGAAAACGAATGTTATTATCATGAATTTTATCAGATTTATTATTATTCTATTTAATTCATCATTGATATGTAAATAAGTTTTAGTATAGTGTCCCCAATTAGTGGACTACATGTGATCTGCTACAAGACAAGACTAGACACTTAAATAAAGTTATGATGATGATGATGATGATAATGATGATGATGATGAGAAACAGACGAGAAGCAAATGGGAATCAAATAGAAAGTGAATACATAGATTCACACCACCAAAATAGAATATGAAATAGTGCAACCTAGAATCTGGTTGAACTTTAATCAACAAGGTCTTAACCCTCTAATGACACTTTTAGAGCAACGGCAGCACCTTCTACTACCCTGACACCTGGTCCCTAGCAAGTCGTTACCATCTTAACCATCTTAACCCTCATATTTCCCACAAACAGCAAAAATAAATCAGAAAACACGGCACGGCACGGCACGGCTACCGCACGACTTACGGTAAGTTAATACTGACAGTCATACAAATACAAGTGTGATTGTTTAGCGAAAACTTTTAGCGTAGCATACTTGACTGAGTCAATGACGAAAACTACGTCATCAATAGTAATACTTGTCTCGGCGATGTTCGTGGACAATATGATCTGCAAGAACAAAATATCATATTATCAATCCATGTTACCACTGCTTAGCAGAATGGACACAAGGGAATTTAATTTTGTACTGTAGACGTTACCTTGGTAACACCTTCAGGCACAGGTTCAAAGACTCTTCGCTGATCTTCTCGTGGTATTTGTGAATGAAGCGGCAGCAGACGGTATCTGTTACTTCCTGCAGTTAAACAAAAGATAAAAATAATGCTCCGAATTCTATTATTAATAATCCTGATCTTCATAAGCTAAGAAACTTTAACATAGACAGAAAAACGCAAAGAAAATTATCCAAAGTTCTTGTTTCCTTTTCTTGTGACAGCATTTCACTTATACTTGTGTTTGCCTGCGCCGTGGATGTCGAGAAGTGTTCACGCGCTACGGTAATGGTACGGAATTGATGACATCGAGTTTATACTTCAGTCTTCCTCAACCCCTATCATGACCGGGGACTTGCAATTTGGCATCTGTGAAAATGGGAAAATGCCCTTACCCCCGGGGGAATGTTGCTGATCCAATAACCCAGCTTATTCTCCTCTCTTGGTTAGTTTAAATTGGCAAGAGACCGCGGAGAAGAAAGACAGTGATTTCTCTAGGATTTTCCTGCTGGCAGGGCTTCAAAATGAAGTAAAAACCTTCCATTTCCCCGGTGCGCGGGATTGGGCGGAGGATGTTCATTGGCTGGTGTATTAATGTCAGTTAGGAAGCTGGGACAAGCCGCACCGTCACGGTAACGGTTAGGTCTATAGTGTAAGTTTATTCCGGCCAAGCGACATCTACTCACACCACACAGATACATGTATACAAGAAAACACTATTACAGTAAATGAAAAAACATCAACCTACCAAATTGCCGATGCATCTTAAGGTGCTTATGCAGTGCAAATATCAAGTTCCACCCAGGTAGAAATATCAGTACTGCACCTGGTACACCGAGATTACTAATGTAATCTAGAAGAGCCTGGAGAATATATAATTAGTTAGAACGAGATCAGTAAACATAGGCCATTCGTTCGTGTTCCTTTTGATCTCCGTCAAGAAACCAGCGAGGGGCTTTGAGCAAATCCAACAGAACTCTATTTTTTTCAGAGCGTACTATTAGAGTTTGTCAAACGGTAGCCACAATTTAAGTTCTCAGTGTACTGCTGTTCTGAAGCAACAGTCCTGTTTCACATTCCATAAAACCGCTGTCTATAATGACCAGACAGATTTATTTGTGGATGACAGGGGCGGATCTAGGAGAATGCAGGACGTGCGCACTCCCATGTAATGAGCTATTCATAGCCATTGGTATCTATGAATTATTTGCTCTTAAACTAGGTTAAACCTGTACAAATGAATCCGTGGTCAAGGATTACTACAGTGGTAATCATGGAATACGAAACAGGACTACTCAGAAAAACTTTATTTAGATAAAAATCAATGTTATAGACCAATTCCAAAAGTCTCATAATCGTATGCATAAACAACTCTAGCCTCATAATGATGAGATAAAACAATGATGACGTATTGTTTTATTGCATCATCATGAGGCTTGAGTTGTTTATGCATGTGATTATGAGACTTTTGGAATCAGCCTATATTCATATAAAATTAGTGTGTTATAAATGTTAAACATTTTATTTTCATTTTCATTTAATTCTACATGATTACTAACTCTGGGTAGGCTGGTTTCCCTCCATAAAATTGTGATTCTTTTGAAAAGTATCTATCAATCATTCCTTAGGGCTGTGTTGGAAAGAGATGAACTGGCTTCAATTAAATGGAACTATGTTGTTGGTAAGTTTATATTATTTGTTGAAAGCATTGCTGAAAGCGTTTTTTATTTTCATTGTAAAACAGAAGCTATCTATAAGATGTTAAAGATTAACCAGGTTTCCTTATCTTTTCCATGTGAAATATGGATTACTTTATTGCAGTGTGTTTTCACATATCTTTTGACAAGTGAATTCTGAAGTTCATTCAGAAGTTTGTTGGCAAACTTTAAACCTGCTTCCTGTGTAAATGTGGTAATTTGTTAGATGTTCAGTCTTATTACAAATTATACTTGTTTTTCTCCTTGAAGCCATCCTTAGACAAAGCTTTGCCTTGCTTTGTGGAGCAGCTCAGTCAGTGTAAACGTGAACTTGCACAGAAAGTAACTTTGAAGTTTGCAAACAAAGTTGAATTGCCACCTGATTAGCTCAGTTGGTAGAGCATCTGTTGTGCAGGAGGTTGTGGGTTCAACCCCCAGCCGGACCAACACTCAGGTTCTTAAAATAATTGAGGAGAAGGTGCTGCCTTTGTAATTACATCTGCATACATCTTACATCATGTTAATGGTGATCCCTCACATTTTTAAGATATTTGCACATTACAAATGTTAAACATTTACATTTTTACTGAACTTCCTATGTGTGACTTGAATTTCTGAATAAATTTTGCAAACCATTTGTCAAAAGTTATGTGAAATGCACTAATTTGAAAAAATTAATGGGAATTTTAACTTTGCTTGATTGACAACCTTCTCTTATTAGGTCCTCCTTCCCTCCCTACCAAATTAATCTCTCTTTGTTGTTCTAGGGTTATATTTCCTGGGATTTGCCATGTGTCTTTTTCTATTATACACGCTCATGCCAGAAGTGTTGAAGATAAGTAGTGCAATGGTTGCTAACCTGTCTCTGCTGACTGCCAACTTTTACACTTTATTGATTGGATTGTTAGTGTTCAAGTACAAGGTAAGGATGTTATCATCATCATCATCACCAACATTACACATGATTCATTGCAAAAAAGACAATTCCTTGTTCTCTAAGACATTTTTTTCATTCAGAAGAAGAATTTATGAATTATTCCTTTTCTTTTTAGTTTTCACCTCTGTACTTTGTTGCTTTCTCTTTGGTTATCACTGGACTCGTAATCTACAACAGCAGACCTGTCCCTACACTACCCCCCTCAGATCAAGCATACTCACAACTGGAGGATGAAAATTCGCCTCAAGAATCAGAATTGAATGTTTGTTGTTGAAAGGGTTTTGTTTCGGTTATATATTTTGGGTTACACGAACTGAAATACAGTCTTTCCAAAACAGAACTTATTTTTTTCTCTTAAAAAGTGAGCTTGACAATAAGCAAAGCATTTTCCACTCATTCATTATTCATTGAAGAAATGGAAAAGGCGCGCGTGTTGTGTGCAGTCAGTCATAAAGCACGCGGGTATGGGCAGAATACTCGAGACGTTTTGAAGCACTCTGCTATACCCTATACTTCTGCCCATACCCAAGTGCTTTATAACTGTACACAGTACAGCAAGTTTTTTTATTTCTTTTATAAAATACAAAGGTGCAAACGCACGTGCTGTGTGCTCACAAACCACCACCCGATTAGCTCAGTTGGTAGAGCATCGGTCTCTTGTGCGGGAGGTCGAGGGTTCAAGCCACGGCCGGACCAACACTCAGGGTCTTAAAATAACTGAGGAGAAGGTGCTGCCTTTGTAACTACATCTGCAAATGGCTAGACCTTTAGGTCTTCTCAGATAAGGACTTTAAACTGTAGACCCTGTCTCTCATCCCTTCCTTAACCCGTAAATGGGGGACATTAAAGAACCCTGTTGAGCTGTTCGTAAGAGTAGGGGATACTCCTGGTTCAACAGTCTGTGCTCGGAGGCATACACCAAATTGAAATAACGTCGGGTTGAAAAGGTTCAATCATCGAAGGTAAGACCAAAAGGGGTTATGGGTAAGTACTTTATAAGACCCATATTATGTGCATAGGATATTGTTTGTTGTTGCAATTCTTGAACACTGCTTCGAAATCTCGAAGAAAGCAATATTTGAGAATTACAGTAATGCTCAATGCATATTATGGGCCTTTACACAGACTCCTCCTCGGTCTTACCTTCGATGATTTAACCTTTTGAACCCGACAACGTTTTTTCAATTTGGTGTATAAAAGTAACATTACTCATGATTGTAAACTGCGTGGCAGCAATATGCGCCGTAATAATAGCAGTCTGAAAAAGTCTTCCAAAAAATATCATGTAAAACTGACACGTATTGCTGTCAGTTCCTGTGTTCCCTCACGATGAGGGGAGACCATTCATTCATTCATAAAGCACGCGTCTCGGCCAATCAGAAAGCGAGATTTTTGGTAGTTAACTCTAAATTTTGATTATGATAATGAACAGGAAGTTTTCATTTTTTTACACACAATGCATTGTGTCCCTATTGCTGAAATTACCTGGAGTTTAGGTTTACCGACAGCTTTTTTATGGCCAGAAATATAATTGATAGCAAATGATTCTGAAGTAACAACGGTGTTTGATTTTGCTAATTCTAGTGTTTCTTGTCGTGCCTATAATTTTGGGCTGTTCATTTTAAAATGGTGCCATGAATTGCTTAAGATATTGAACCATAAAACTAATTCGTGCCATTTGGACCACATACCTAGTAAAGGAGCGGGATGGTCCTAGTTACGGCCTCCTGATCTGTGTGAATTTCTACTATACCGAGCTTTAGCCAGCGTGTTCCTTTTTGATTTTGAAAGCTGAATAACAAAACTTGGGTATAACTTCGTGTAGAGTACACAATATAAGAAAAAGTCTACGTAATTCAATAGAAACCTATTGTATTCTTTGTTAGCTTTGTTCTATCGTATAACTTGGAGTCTTTTGTTGTGGCTATTGAATTACGTGTCCTTGCATGTAGTTATTTTCTCTTTTTCGCGTATTTTTGCTTGTGCTGCTTTCTTCGTTCTTGTGTCTGTTGTTGTCTTTGCTCTTGTTTTTGTCTCTGTTCTTGCTTTTGTGCTTCAAAAGTGACAATAGCAAGTTTTTCTTGTATTTCAGCCACAGACGGATCGCATACCCCGTGAATGCTTCTTGCAATCGTCAGTACCCTTTTAAAAGTTGTAAGGGCTAGTTGGTACTGCTTCAAGGCAAAGTAACTCATTCCCAGGAAATAAAGAGTATATGCCACTTGCTCATCATCGAAATACTTTTCTTCTGTCAGTGCCCTTTCTAATGTCGTTACAGTTAGCTGGTGCTGCCCCTCGGCAAAATAACGGAATCCCAGGAGAAAAAGAGTGTTGGCCACTTGCTCATCATCTAAATACTTTTCCTCTGTCAGTGCCCTTTCTAATGTTGTTACAGCTAACTGGTCTTGTCCCTGTTCTAAGTAACTTCTTCCCAGTGCAATTAGAGTGTCAGCCACTTGCTTTCCATCTAAATACTTTTCTTCTGTCAGTGCCCTTTCTAACTTTGTCACAGCTAGCTGGTGCTGTCCCTCGGCAAAGTAACTGATTCCCAGGAAAAAAAGAGTGTTGGCCACTTGCTTTCCATCTAAATACTTTTCCTCTGTCAGTGCCCTTTCTAATGTTGTCACAGCTAACTGGTGTTGTCCCTGTTCTAAGTAACTGATTCCCAAAACACAAAAAGTTTTGGCCATTTGCTTTACATCTGAATACTCTACTTCTTTTAGTGCTCTTTCAAGCATTGTGTCAACTAGCTGTTGCTCTTCCCGGGCAAGGTAAATGATTCCCAGATATAAGAAAGAATTTGCCAGTTTATCCTCATCTAAAGGCTTTTCATTAGCCAATAAAATATGAAAGTTTGTATTACCTTGTTCAAACTCGACGCCCAATTTAAAGTCACTCATCCCAAGGGAAGAAAGAACTTCGTCCGTTTTGGAAAGTTGTTTTCCGATGAGGGTTAGTGTGTCTTCCAAAATCTTGGTAGCTATTTCGAGCTTCTGTTCCTTAAACTAACAGGCTCCCAGATAGTATAACAAACTTGCCAGGCTGGGTGGCTCATCCAGACCAACTAATCTATCAGTTATTATTGCCCTCTTAAAATATTCTTTAGCTTTTTGGTACTGCTCTAAGGAAAAGTATGCCATACCAAGGTGATAAAGGGAAAGAACCCATTCTTCGTGTCCCTCGCCATGTGTTTCTGTTTTAATCATCAGTACTTTCTCTAAACATGATATAGCTTCCTGGTGCTCATTCAATTTGATATAACTGACACCTATTTGGTAAAGAGTATTTGCAAACTGTGGATGTTTTTCATCGTTCATATTTTCCAATGCCTTTTTCCTATAGTGGATGGCTTCTTCATGCTTTTCGAGGGACGTTGTACATCTTGCCAGGCTTTCTAATATATACGTTATTGACGGGTGTTCAAATGCAGTCGAATCCATTCGAATATCCAGCACCTTCTTGAAATGGTTTTCAGCCTCATTAAATTGCCCCAGGGCACGTGAAGTTTCTCCAAATTGAGTAAATAAATTAACCAATATTATGTGCTTGGCATAAAAGTCCGAATGTTCTTCAAATATGGCTATTCCTTGCTGTAAAAGCCTTTTAGATTCTTCTAGTTGCTCCAAAAGCCTTAGAATCTTTCCCATTTCACTTAAGGTATAGCACGAAAACAAATCTCTTGCTTTTCCACTTCTATTTCTTATAATAGTCAGCGCCTTTTTGTGGCACTCGAGTGCTTTTTCGTGTTGCCCCATGGATTCGAAAACATTTCCCTGTACATTTAAAGTGTTGCCTCTTAAAAAAGTGTACTCCTGGCCAGTCAACTGAAGCTTTTCAATGAGTTTTAGAGCCCTTTCGACGTATTGCTCTGCTTCTTTTTCCTTTCCTGGAAAATTACCAAGATTTGAGCCCAAATAAACTAGTGTCTCGACCATCAAATGATTGTTTCCACCACCTTCACTTTCTTGTATTTCCAAAGCTTTTAGTAGATTTTCTAATGCTTCGTCATATCTCCCCAGTACACGAAGGATATCTGCTATGCCTGTTAGTCCATCAGCAAACGAGGCGTGCTTTTTGTCCTCGACACCTTCGGTAATGGAAAGTAATATTTCGAGAAGAACTTCGGAGATTTCGTGCCTTCCATGCGCGTCAAAGCAGTTTTTTATTCTCAATACATATTCGATCATTTCAATACCTCTTTCTCTTATGGAATTAGCCATTGCTTTTCGATAGTTTTTGATACAGTAGTGCATTCTTGAAATGAAGGTTGTAAAATGGGGAAGGAGCGAAAGCGCCGTATCAAAACCGTCATCTTCGTCGAGATCGATATTTTTGATGTTCGGGAAGGCTAAAATTACCTCTACTATGATATAAAAATTCACTTCACTTTCGCCACGGGAAAAAGGAATTTGCAGGCAACTGTGTACAACTTGGTGCACATGAATGTCTTTCGATTCTTCCTTGTCCAAGGAAAGTACGAGTGAAGAGGAACAAACAGTCGATGCCACAAGGTCTTCGTCTTCATCCGGCAAACACTTCAGTACATACTGGACAACATAGTCGAGAGAGATAGGCTCAGCTGCTATGACGGACAGGAACTGGAAAGCATACCTCATGACTTCGTCTTCATTTGCTTCTTTTTCTACAGCCATTCTAACAGCTTCTGTCATCGTTGCTGGATATGTAGAGCTTGTTTTCTTGTACACTTTCTCCGTGGCCTCCCGCTTTCCTACCTTCAGCTTTTCCAGATATTTAGTCCAGTCAATACTTTGTGTACGTTGCATATAAACTGCTGCACAAGCCAGGGCCAGTGGCTGGAAGTCAAGGGCTTTGACTACTTCACGTAAGATTCTTTCCTCAGCAGAAGATCCTGATACCCTAGACAAGATAGAAATTGCGTCATTAAGACTCATGCCTTGCTTTAAAGAGAAATGGTAGGTGTAGGAATCAGTAGGAATGGAAGAACTGTCTTGGGT
>WUAP02148133.1:0-11220 GCA_015163945.2 Stichodactyla helianthus | reverse complement strand
AATGTACACGCATATTCAAATATCGTTATTGAAAGTCCATTCACGCTAATGATTGTATAGTGGTGTTGATGAAAGTGGATTACGCGTTATTGATACAACTATTGGCGCAAATGAATGTACATTTTCTGTTAATGAACAGCAAAAGGTGTAGTGTATTTTAGCGCCAAGTAAATCACAAAGACTGATCTTTTTTACTTACCAGCTTCCTTAACATAAACTATGTGACGTCTTGTGCCCAACTTGTTTGTAGCAGAACAAACATATTCCCCGAAGTCTTGGTCCTGCATTGTGGATACGTAACCATTGATTATCCTTCCATTGACTGTTGTATCTGTCAGTAATGCCTTGTTCGGTTTAGTAAAGTTCATTTTTGGTATGGGAAACCCCCACCATCTACACAAGATGTGGACTTTCTTTGGGTTTCCTCTGTAGGAATATACAATGGAGGTGGACTTCTCGTTGTCCAGTATCGGAGGACCTACAAACAAATCAGGCATCTTGTGTTTATTAAGAAGACAGACACTACAGACACTACAAACACTACAGACAGACACTACAGACACTACAGTCAGACACTAGTCAGACACTACAGTCAGACACTACAGTCAGACACCACAGTCAGACACCACAGTCAGACACTACAGTCAGACACTACAACACTACAGTCAGACAGACAGACACCACAGTGAGACAGCCAGACATCACAGTCAGACACTAGTCAGATAGACAGAAACTACAGTCAGACACTACAGTCAGACAGACAGACACTACAGTCAGACACTACAGTCAGACAGACAGACATCACAGTCAGACACTACAACACTACAGTCAGACACTACAGTCAGACAGACAGACATCACAGTCAGACACTACATTCAGACAATAGCAGAAATCAGTAAGAAACTAACCATACACAATAACTTGGATATGTTTTCTTTCTTCTCGAGCTGCGACCTTTTTTCCTTCGAACTGTAATATTCTACATGTATAGTTTGAGGCATCTTCTACTGTAACGTTCTTTATGTAAAGTGAACCATTAGCTAGCTTCTCGTATCGATCATCTGAAGAGCCTAGTTCTTGAGACTGCCAATTCTTGTACCAGCGGTTAACAGGCATCGGATAGCCAATACCTTTGCATGGAATCACTGCACTTTGACCGACATTCATCGTAAAAGAGCTTGGAAACTGAACAACGTAGACTGGTTTAGGAAAAAAACACGATAGGTTTTAGCTTTTTGTTGGTGTCACATTGTGTATATCGTTTTTGGGTAACTGTTCATTAGTTACTAGGGAGGGGAGGGTAAGGTTACACACTGGATGTTATGAATCCGCCTCTGGCTGCAGGCATTTCTCTCTCTTCTCCGCTCTCATAAACAATGAAAGTTCTTTATAGGCAATATTCGGTGTAACAGATATAGTACTACAGATACACTATCATTAACTGACTTACATTCTACATAGAGTTCAAAGTGTCCAATACTTCGGGACCCCCTGCAGGTATAGTCCCCGCCATCTGCAACTTCAACGTCCACTACATATAATGTTTGTTTATTGGGGTCATCATTATGTTTCTGTACATAGTACTTCTTGGAAAAAATACTGGTTGACGTGATCTTGTTTCCTTGTTTGTCAAACCATCCAATCAACTCTTCATTCACGGCTGTACATGTGACCTGAAATGTCTTGCCTCTGGTAGTGACGTCGGTCTTTCGTACTTTTACTTCGGCATCTGTTAGTTTAACGCAAAATTTGCAAGTTCCTCAACTGATTTTCACTGATAAAAGGTTTTTGTGCCACTAGTAAGTTCAAAACCTCAATATCCTTTTTTTATTCTCGAACATTTCAATCCCACAGGGTGTCCTGCCTGATGACATGGCTATCATGCTGATTTTAACCCATAAACACTATTAATATCAAAATCATAGAGGTTTAAGCAAAGTATATGCTTATATTAGACAGAGTAATGGTATTTATCTCAATGATAGAAGTCTCTTTCAATAAGATAAACTCAGATATTAGAAGTGATAGCAACACTATGCTTATCCATGTCAAGGCCTATGTCACTAGTCACCAATGGTTAATTATGATAATCATCAAGTGATAGGTAATCCCGGCTGCATGTTCAACAATTCCTCACTACAAATCAAGAATCACTGATACTCATGAAATGGCTCACACAAATAGATGCAAGGTTTTGATAGTGAAATGATAAACGAAGTACTTTAGTTTGGTAGCTTCATGCAGAGCATTGAGCCGCCGGTTCATTAATTGGTCACGGATGGTCCGACATGTTGGTGTGCTTTTCGCCTTTCATATGGACTGCATTGAAGTACGAATAATAAAGTAAAACCAACAAGTTAAGTTCCTAAGTTATTCTGCTACGAATACAAATGAATCACACGCATATGTTATGCTAGTAAAATAAAATGCTCAAGTGATATCAGACAGCGAGATTCCTTTGGTGCACAGCCGTCAATACCTGAATATCGTAGAGTATTGTACAAGAACAGTACCAAGATTACTTCTCTCCAACCCATCAGACCCTTCTCTGCTCTTCTCGGTAACTTCAAGAAACTTTTACCATAACGTATGTAGTTAAAAGCACAAGGCCTCCAGCCAGTAAGGTAAACTTTCTTTACTCTTCGAGTAAGCAGAATTCAGGCGCATTTACATGACAATACGGTCACGCCGATATCACGATTGACCAGGGTGTGGACGAAGAAAGACCTTTTGTTTTCAACTTTGCTGTTATTATGCTAAACAGCTTAACATCTTTCTAGAAAAATAACAGCTGTCACTGGACACGTTCTGTTGCACTTATAATTTATTACACCTCTCTACCAAAAGTACGTTTATTTCAACATTATTTAATAATTTGCAACTATATTAGAAATGTCATGCCTCAGGTGGGGATGGAAGGGAATTTTGTCCTTTTCCACAGGCAACCCAAAACTACATTTGTACTTTGTATCAACGGTCTAATTATGGAAAACTTTTCAAAGTCGGTTTTCTACCACCCTGCAATTTAATGCCAATATTCTCTGATAAAATCAGATGTTATTGAATCTAATAACTAACTATATAACATTAAAAAACTGTGAATATATTTATTGATTTGTTGGTCATCTTCATACAAAAACTAGTGATGTATTTTGCTAATAGTACTGATGGTGTATAAAACTACAATATAATAATATCAACATGGCCATAGCAGTGTTACCATGGTAATGACAGTGGGTAACCATGGTTACAGATATCAATCAATCAACATATCATTGGAATGTTGAATATCAGTATAAATATCTAGTGGACTATCACAAATCCTGCATTTTGATTGGCTATGCTATAACAAGTCTAATATTAATAGCCCACTAGTAGCAAAAAACAAATCACTGGTGTTTGTCTTATGTTTTACCGAGGTTTTCACCAAATTTCCAAGGTTTTGTTTAGCTGCTATCACTGTCTGACTAGTTTTTATACTAAAACAATTAGACCTCTCACTCTTGGCTGTGCCTCATAAGCTTATATAGACTCTTTATAGTCCATTCAGACTCCAGGTCCAATTTTTAATTAGCTCAGCCACATAATAATATGTTTCCTAATCTGTTCTCTTGCTTCTTTCAACTGTGGAAGGTCATGTGGGCTGTCAGGGTACATGTTAGCACAATGTGCAGTACCTTGAATGAAGATAGCCTGCTCTGTAGCAGAAATATCTTTGATGATCCCCAGTGCATGCCAAGGATCAATTGAGCCATTTGGAAAAACAATCTATAAGTAAAGCAGCACGAAGGGTTAGTGCAACTTGTATAACCACAATGTGTTATGTGTATCTTACATGCATATGCATGACAGTATGAAAACAATCATGATAATGATTTAATATTTATAACAAAGATGCCATCTTACCCTGCTAGAGGCAATGTCTTTACCACCATAGTTGGTATTAGTCTGTTTCACACCATTCTGGATATTAGTCTCATTGAAAAATTTACCAAAGACATCTTGGCACTGTTTGATAGAGTACCTAAAAACACGGAGAGAAAGATTAAATAATACTAAAAATATCTTCTAACTCTTATCTGCAGCAAAAATACAGAAAATGAACATGTTTGCTATGTTAGAATTCTAGATGCCATAAGACTTATTTCAATGCTACAGAAATTATTTACCCTAAAGGGAAGTGATTTCCAAAAGGCTGCTTTTTTGTGTCAGTTGTCTGATAAAATCCAAATTCTGTACATGTCTGATAAAACCACTGACGACCTAGAACAATTGCAACAAATGATTTGATTTAAACATGGTGTGTACAGTTTAATATGTGAAATGCACCTGAATATGGCTATAAAAGCCATCGTTCTATCCCGGGGGGGTTGGGGGTGGGGGACTCTGGGGTAAATGTATCGGACATGTTTAATGTTGGAAATTTTCAAAACTAGCCCTAAAAGATACCAGAAGTTTTTTAAAAAGGGTGTGACTGGGCCAATTTTAACCCCTAAAGCCTGGTTCTCACTAGCGACGCAAGCATAAGCGCAAGCAACATACGCAGACTCAGTACTGCATTTTTATCACCGAGGTGTGAGAAAAGACAAGCACTGCTAATGAGCAGTACCCGGCTACTGAGTCTGTGTATGTTGCTCGCACTTAAGCTTGCGTCACTACAAGAACCAGGCTTAAGAGATACCAGTATTTCTGATATTAAAGCATCTAAGCTCTTTGTAACTATAAAAATAAACCCCACTTCAAAAAGTGTAAGCTCTCCCATTTTCAATACCCTAAAAGATACCAGGGAATTCTGAAATTCTAAACTTCAATTTTAACACCCTAACCAAATCGCTGATTTTTACCCCTAAGAGATACGATGAGCATACCCGATACTTTTACCCTGGAGTGCCCCCTCAGGCATTCTATCCACTTAGTGTATACTTAGTTTCATTTTGTAATTGGCCTAAAAGATTTATCTATGACCTGACAACAGTGTAAAATAGCATGCCATATATACATGCATAAGATAAAGACAAGATAAAACAACATATCTACCTCCCTCTGCAGCACTTCCTGCCCAAGAGACATTCTTCATGGAAGCTATAGTGTTATCATAACTAGCATCAACACATTTCTCCCCATATGTATCCAGTAATAATGAGTTGACCTTGGCATAGCGAGTCAATGGATTACCCAACTTCTCATTATTCATAATAGAACACAGTGTTTCTATGGTGATGTTTGTCCCTAGTGCACCCTACACATGCATATCAATTGATATCATTATTCATTCATTCATCCATTCATTTGTAGCAAAAACATTACCAAAATACTTATTGGTAAAACTTCAGTATATTAACCTAATTTACATTGCATATGTACCTCAAAGGCTCTGTTATCCTTATTGTATTGAACTACACCAAAGAAATTTCCTGCCAATTCTGATGAAAAGGTACTGATATCATCAACATTGGCCTTGTTTAGTGGTTCACACAACCTAGGAAAATAAAAGTGGAATAAAAGACATTTGTTAGAAAGTATTGGCTATGATAAACATATGCTGCTAATTCATAAATTATTTATGACCATACAATTACCTGAACATTTGTGTGAGCTGTTTAACACCTTCAGAAGTCTGCAAAAGTCTATCAATTTTCTGAGATGCATTAGCAATATTTTGATTACACTCAGGTCCTGTAGTATCCAAAGATGCTGCTACAACCTCTAGGTATTCAGGAAAGTCTAGTTGTGCCTTGACTGGAGCACTTGATGCCACTGCAGCTATATCAATGAATTTGAACAAAAATGGTGCTTAAGCTTAATTGACAATTCTCTCTGAATGCTTAATAGTCCATCCTCTTTCTACTATATTTCAGTATGGTGTATTAGGTTGAATATTTACCCTAAAGTCTATGACATTTGAAGTTTAAACATGTGTCTTTGCTAGCATGTCTAAGGTCACCTTGCCCTACACTATATCTGGCTAGCAAGGGCGGATCCAGGGGGGGTGAATTGGGTGACATGTCACCCCCCTTGGAGTTGAAAAATTATAAGAAAAAAGGAGAAAGCAATACACTTAAGAAAACGCTATTTGATGGCTCTCTAGGTAAAGTCACCCCCCTTGAAATCAGGTCACCCCCCCTTGAAATCAGGTCACCCCCCTCGAAATTTTTCTAGATCTGCCACTGGGCTAGTTGTAGACTAGATGAACATATGAAGCTTAAGGTTGGCTATAGCATAGCTTGCTTTAAGAAAGAGACTGACACTTACCATGTACTAAATGTGGGTATTTTAATCTAAACCAAGCTGATAATGAACCAGGATAAGATCCTCCAAAGGATATCCACCTACTCTTAGTAAGGTTGAATTTCTCAGCTATGGCTTGTCTGAATGCTGCTAAATCAGCCAATGCTTGTTCACTATTCAGGTACTTCAAGCTGTCGTCACTGAGGTCACTGTATACGCATGTAATGAATTACACAAGATAAATAACAAATCAGTTATAGTAATATCACAAAATAACTAGATAGTACTGAATAGCCCAGCTGTCTTCCTACATGACTGTATGACAGTCTTTCTCCAAAAAATCATCTTAAGCAATATTGATACTTTGTAAGCTACAGTACATGTGTAGTTACAGGGGATAAACAAAGTGCTGTTATTGTTATTGCATTAGTACAACACAACACACACACATGCTTATATATATGGATAAATTGGCAATATGGATTATATTATAGCATCATTCCATCTATCACAATGCCTTATGACCTACCCCCCCCCATCCTTATCAGTTATGGTACCATAATGCATACTTTGTTTCTGATTTTTAAGTACCTTGTTGGGTGACTTTTACCATAAAAACGATGCTCCAGTAAGAAAGCAAATGCGCCAAATTCTTGTACATACTTCATCATGTTACCAACCACAACCCACACAGGATCTGCAGTTCCTTCTCCTCCAATCATCAAAAAAACAGGACTATCTTCGTTCTTACGAAACGTGTCGTTATAGAAAAACCTCTGCTGCCATGTTTTTCTGTTGGAGTCATCAAAATGATCCAGTCTTTGAGTGAACCAGTTTTCATTAGGAACGTCATATCCATCTGGTAGAGGAGGTGAGAGCAGGAAACCTCCTTTGGGACGACCACGAACAAATCGAGACGAACTGACTAATACAATAAGCTGTGCTAGAGCAAGAAAAACTAATAGACCTCGATATCCAGGCGACATGATGCTTGTATTCTATATATGTTAGGTTCTGTTACTGTTACATATAATATGACTGTGCATACAGAAAATATCTTGACGAAGCTAGTAATATCAAGCGAAATGAAAGGAAAATGGATTCACTTTATGAATATGAAAACTAAATCCACATTAAAACTTAACCAAACCTAACCTCAAACCATCGAAGTGAAACATTCTGAATATTGAGGAAGGATGGGATAATAGTATCTGTCAAATGAAGTCACGCGTGATGCACGCGCCTTTAGGCAAAATACTAACTCGTGGGAGAGTGGGTGAAAACTTACATCGCATCAATCACTATTTGTAAACGTCAAAAAGCTGACATTGAACTGTTCAGAAAAGTTTTTCTAACACATGTTTTGATGATTAGTGGTTTGTAAAACAATATTTGAAACCCTAACAATGATATAAATCGATGAAATAAAATAAATCCCTTTCACCTCCCTCAGAGTCGCTTATTGTTCTAACCGCCCGCAGTTTTAGTCAGCGGGATAACGATAACGATTATGCGCAGTGTTTCAGTAGGGAAAAATACGAAGGACTGTAAAGCAGAAGATTTGATGTTCAAAACACTAGTGTTTATTAGCAAACATATTGTATATAATAGAATTATTTTGTAAATAGAAGCAAATATTTTATATAAGGATATTTTTGAAAATATTTATATCAAAAATGAACAAATTTGAAGCGTGAGTATGGACGTTAATGTTTGGCAGTCGGCCATGTTTTCTGTTGTTTTAATAAGGTTATTCCTGTGAGCTGATGAATATGCTACCATACTATTTTATTTGTAGTCTCAAGCTAGATGATTCCAATAACGATGACAGCACAGACGACAAAGAAGATGACGAAGATAATGCAAGGAAGGTAGGTGTTATTATCTTATGCACTAGCTATGTTAGTATACTATCAGTACTCTACTGTATATTCTAATAACCTATAGCAGGTTAGTATTTAGTAAAAACACCGATAGATTAACCTCCAGCAATCCAAAAAATTCTTCAGAAAAATGGAACAAAAATATTTGATGCAGACACAGCTGATGAAGAAGAATGGCGGAAATACCAGGCAGAGGTAAAAATATTATATTTATTTCCAGAATATAGCCTTCTCATTTTAAATTTAACACCAACACAGTCACAGAAATTGCTGTATCACACTGGAGTTCACATAATAAATAGGTTACAATATCTTAATAAGATATATTGATACCGTGACAGTTGGAGGCTAAAGTAGTGAAACCAAATCCTGGAGAAAATCCACTTCAATGTCCTTATGTTTTCTGGTTTTCCCGACGACCTCCTGGTAAAATCCAGTCTCCCAGTAATTATGAAAACAACATCAAGATTGTTGGCAAATTTGCATCTGTAAGTAATTTGTACTTTAGTATCTATACATTATTTCAATAAAAGTGAAATACCTAGGTCTGTTATTCATAAGAAGAAGTAATTTAATAATGAAAGAGTATCTGATAGAGTGAGAGGGTGTGGTCGGTACTTGGTGTAAGACCCCATGTAATGTCCCTAATATTGTATCTTTTCAAATACCTTTGCCGCTTTAGTTATACCTCCTTTGGTTCCTTCCCTTGCTTTAGTTACTTTCCTTGCTTTAGTTACTTCTCTTGCTTTAGTTACTTCAATTGCTTTAGTTACTTCCCTTGCTTTAGTTACTTCCCTTGCTTTAGTTACTTCCCTTGCTTTAGTTACTTCACTTGCTTTATTTACTTCAATTGCTTTAGTTGCTTTACTTGCTTTAGTTACTTCCCTTGCTTTAGTTACTTCCCTTGCTTTAGTTACTTCCCTTGCTTTAGTTACTTCCCTTGCTTTGGTGACTTCCCTTGCCTTAGTTACTTCACTTGCTTTAGTTACTTCTCTTGCTTTAGTTACTTCAATTGCTTTAGTTACTTCAATTGCTTTAGTTACTTCCCTTGCTTTAGCTACTTCTCTTGCTTTATTTACTTCTCTTGCTTTAGTTACTTCAATTGCTTTAGTTGCTTCACTTGCTTTAGTTACTTCGCTTGCTTTAGTTACTTCTCTTGCTTTGGTTACTTCCCTTGCTTGGGTTGCTTCGCTTGCTTAAGTTGCTTCACTTGCTTGGGTTGCTTCTCTTGCTTTAGTTACTTCACTTGCTTTGGTTACTTCCCTTGCTTTGGTTACTTCCCTTGCTTTAGTTGCTTCCCTTGCTTTAGTTACTTCCCTTGCTTTAGCTTCCCTTGCTGCATTTGCTTCCCTTGCTTTAGTTACTTCACTTGCTTTGGTTACTTCTCTTCCTTTAGTTACTTCGCTTGCTTTAGTTACTTCTCTTGCTTTGGTTACTTCCCTTGCTTGGGTTGCTTCGCTTGCTTAAGTTGCTTCACTTGCTTGGGTTGCTTCTCTTGCTTTAGTTACTTCACTTGCTTTGGTTACTTCCCTTGCTTTGGTTACTTCCCTTGCTTTAGTTGCTTCCCTTGCTTTAGTTACTTCGCTTGCTTTAGTTACTTCTCTTGCTTTGGTTGCTTCCCTTGCTTGGGTTGCTTCCCTTGCTTTAGTCACTTCCCTTGCTTTAGTTACTTCACTTGCTTTAGTTACTTCACTTGCTTTAGTTACTTCCCTTGCTTTAGTTACTTCCCTTGCTTTAGTTACTTCACTTGCTTTGGTTACTTCCCTTGCTTGGGTTGCTTCCCTTGCTTGAGTTACTTCACTTGCTTTAGTTACTTCCCTTGCTTTGGTTGTCTTCCTTGCTTTGGTTGTTTTTGTTGCTTTAGTTACTTCTCTTGCTTTGGTTACTTCACTTGTTTGAGTTAATTCACTTGTGTATGTTGACCTTGGTCACGTGACCTGTTTTGGTAAAAAAAAGTTTAACAAAAAATTATTGTTAAATCGCCAATTATATTGTTGTAAGAGTTCATATTTAAAGAGTTCTCCGTGTATTTGTTTTCACACATTGGATAACAATTTGTGCCAAATTTTATGTTTTTTTTTTTTAATTTACTGAATTACAGCTCAAAATAGAAATTCCCTTTTAGTTTGACCACCGACCCAGGCCTTAACTAGCTTGAGTTTTCCTATTCAGTTATTGTTCAGGGGAAACAAGCTGGAAGCATCTTTTTCCTTTTTATTAGTTTAATTTACTTTAATTAGTTAATTACAAAAATTACAATCCCGAGAACTGAGTAATAGTAATAACTAGCCGTACTTACCGGCAACGGAAATGAGACAGATAAAACGAAACGGTAATTTGTATGTGACAAGTGAAAGGAGCAGACCAGAACAAGTCCTAATAGACCTTTTCGGTTATGACGCAAAGTCTTCCCAGTTCAGATCACGTCATCCCATTGAGAATACGATTCTTCTTTGGAAGTGTCTTCACAATCATTAGCATAAAATACAGAACAAAAACCGTATGGGAATGACACGAGGCCTGAAATGGGAAAACATTATAAAACCCAACCTAAGGAGGTGTATTGCCTGACGTGCAAGGTAGATGATAACATTACAGGTCTGGATTTCACTAATTACTTATCATTAAAATTTTAAATGCTTAGGAGTTTTGTGCACCATAGGACAATAGCGTTGTCCTAACAATGGTCGACCATAAGTGGTAGATACTGGTTCGGGTAACGTTAACATGCTGGTACCTCTTAATAAATAAGTGACAGAGCGTCTAGTAAATAGGCCTTTAAGTAGTTCCGATAATCACTAAAGTTTATACACCTATAGCATATCATTATTAACATGTTCTGTATACGCTTATTATAAAGTGAAACTGTTCCTGTTTTTTGTAGCAACTTTTGGTAGTCCAAGTTGGTATCCTTATAAATAAAGCGTAACATACGTTTATTTAATGTTTCTAGTCTGTCTTTATTTCTTGAACCACAAAAATGCCAGACGGTAGAACAATAGTGAAAGTGAGGTAGAACGAATACCAGCTTCAACCAGGGGCGGATCCAGGATTTTTGAGAGGGGGGTGACTGAAATCTCAAAACGTTGAATGTACTTTATTATATGTA
>WUAP02148122.1:0-11222 GCA_015163945.2 Stichodactyla helianthus | reverse complement strand
TGCTAAGACCCTAAAATTTGATTTATTTACTAATGTTAGCATGCTCTTTTGAAGGCTGGTTGTTATGACTTTAGCACGAGCAGAAAGCAGTATTCCTCATTCAATGAGAAAGACTGCTTTATGGATAGCGTGTATACCTTTCCACAGACTATTATTAAAACTATAGAATATATTACATGCTGATGAGACTAAGGCTGAGCAAAAAAGAACTCGAAACTAGAGTATTTACGAACGTTGTCAGTCATACTATTCCCTCAGATCAGTACTCCATTTAGAGAAACAATTGTTGTAATTTTCATTTCCATCTCTTTCACCAGGATCGACGAGAATTTGCAAAGTTTCAGAAGGAAAAACAAAATGCAAAGTGGGATACGGTGAGTGAATAAGCTAGTACATTGCAATTCCTTGCCTCATGATCCTTACAAAGTAATAGACGCAAAACATGCTTATTATTTTAATTTAATTTCATTTTTTTTTCAGGGAGAAAATCCTATTTTCAAACAGGCAACAACTACATTTCAGAACCCAACGTACGGCAAAAGCTAAAGAATTAGCGAACCGAAAAGTTTAATGTAGATAGATACAAGGTATACACGTACGGAAGATTGCCTGGAACGTTAACGAACCCGCCATCTGAATACTCAAGCGACAGTTTGCAGTCTAGTTAAAGTGCACCTAATTCTTCTGACAATATTCTCAGTATTGATTCTACATGGGGTCAGCTCTTCAGTAACCGAAAAAATTCATATAGTTTGAGTGATGCGTCTTGGAGTTATAAAGGTTTTTCCATGCCATATGCTAATGACTGTGACGTCAGGGGAGTAACATTTAATATACAAAACGCACTTGTACAGATAAATGGAATTTGAAATACATCGTTTTACCTATGGCACTTATAGGAATTATTGTAAGTTAGTTTTCACATAGTAGTCCGTGGTTCGGATTACAAGGAACAATAAATAAACATAAACTACTCCCCTGACGTCACAGTCATTAGCATATGGCATGGAAAAACCCTTATAACTCCAAGACGCATCACTCAAACTATATGAATTTTTTCGGTTACTGAAGAGCTGACCCCATATAGAATCAATACTGAGAATATCATTAGAAGGGTGAGGGGCACTTTAAGGAGTTCCATGATCAATTTCTTGCTAGTCCGGCCTGATCTAGCTTACCTGGGTGTCAGGGTGTCTACCTAACGTGGAGCAAATTTGGCCTATCATCACTATATATGGAGGCAACAAGGAAATTTAGTCTGCGATCCAACCAGGGACTCAACACAACATAAAATACGAGAACTATGCAATGAACATTCTGAAACTCTTTTTGCTTCTCAGATACCGCTTTCGTCCATTTCATATCCTCGCGAACACGGTACTTCACCCCACCAACTCTTCATGGAATTGAATAGGCCTTTCCCGAGATATGGTTGAATGAGTCCAGTTAGCCAATCGATTTCATTACCAGTGCAGTTTCTTCGTGGTGTTATTAATCATTATGTAAATTATATATTGTTTAATCAACAACTCTTCTTTGCTTTACTGTTTAATCATCTCAAAGTCCATTGTATCAGATTGGTACATAGCTCAGTACACGATGGTACGTACTGGAATCAAGGCTTTGGCTGATACTGGACTAACTCAACTATATCTTGGGAAAGGACTGTTCGGAAAATTGCACTATCCACGTGACGCAACGAAAAGAAAATAAGTTATGAATGCGAGGGTTGATTTAGCCTCTTGTCTGCCTGATTACTTATATCAGTAGTCTTATTATATTGACTTTGTTTTTGGAAGTGTGAATTAAGGTAATTCCACAGTGCATTCTGGGACAGTTATCTCAGTTATATAACATCGAACAAAAGGCGTCATGGTTTGTGGTTCTTTTGTTCGGTGTTATTTAACTTATGGAAACTAGCGAGTAAACTAGTATAGGCTGCGTCGGTGTGTAATGAATACAATAACCAATAAAAGGAAATCTGTACCACCGTGAAAAAAAAGATAAATATACTTAAGTTAAGTATATTTCTCTTTTTTTCACGGTGTTACAGATTTCCTTTTATTGGTTATTGTTATTTAACTTAGATAACAGTCCCAGAATGCACTGTTGATGCAGACTAGACGCTGCGCGCTTTGTCGGCTATGAGCTCATGTACGACTCGATTTTGCGGAAAAATTGTTAATCGTTGTCCCGCGCTTAAGTTCGGTTCAGCGATCATATGTTGAATGGAGGATAAATAACTAATCCTTAGTTGACAAGCACTTTCAATATCGTGTAGATTAGAATAATAGAGTGGTAATAGCAATAGTAATAGTAATCTTTATTCGTTCATAAAACATACATTACGAACGTTACAAGCAAATATTATACTTGAAATGTAAGTGATTTATAAAGCTGTCTTTGAAACGTTCTGTGGTGATATTTTAATATTCAACAGGTTATTTGAACACTGTAATGCACGGAATGTGTAATTTGTTCCCTGCCATCGTACTCAGGTGACAAAACGGCAGGGCTTGCAAAAGCAAATTCAAGTTCAGCGGCAACATTATTCAGCAAATGATAGATTGCAGGGCTTCAAGCGACCTTTTACCAAAATATAGGGTTAAATATAGGGTCAAATTTTCAAAATTATAGGGCATATATAGGGATAAAATAAAAAAATAATAGGAAAATATAGGGTCCGTGAAGCTACAGAGCACAAACAGCACAAACATTATGTTGAAAGTCAGTTCCACATGAAGCTGCTTAAAGTGTACATGTATATAGGATTTTGTAAAGCAAAATTAACTGGAAAAAATCCCCTTAATGCCTATGTTTAATCTCAAGCACTTCAACAGTGTTACAGTAAAAATACATGGAAAAGACTTCAGCTCATGTTATTAGTGCTACATAAGAATCATTAAGGTCCAAACACTCTACAGCTGATCTCCTCTCGAATTCTTCCAAACGCGCCTCGGTTTTTTTATTATTTTTATTTATTTATTTATTTTATTTACACTATAATCAAATAACAACACAAGTAACAAACTACTAACTACTACTGACAACTAACTACTAACAACGCTAGGGCTTACATATTAATTACACATTAATTATGATGGTAATTAATATACGAGTTTTTTAAAGATTAATTCAAAAACAAAATTATTATGAATTGCATATAAAAAAAAATGTTGTATGAATATATAGATATATGCTTCGCTACTCATACCTTTTTTTTATATATATATAATATAAATGTTTTATGTTTGTTCTATTTCAGATAACAGTTTCCAAAGATTTTGATCGGTTTTCATAAGCGTGTGAAAACACAGAAGTATTTTCCTCTGAATTCAGTGCCTGTCTTTTCTCTTCTTGGTTGATATTTATTTTGAATATCTTTCCAAAAGTCTCTTTCTGCTTTCATTGTCGTATTACACTTTGCTTCCATCATCTTTTTTTTTTTCAACCTCAAGTAGTTCTTGAGCAAGGCCTCATTGAAGTTTTTATTTTTTATTACTTGTGACAGTCGTTCATTTGCTTCTTCATACAATAGTGGCTGTTTTAATCTCATCGTCCTTTTGATTCTCGGCATTAGTTAGTCCTTTCTCTTTCTCTGATAAGTTTAGCCTTTTTCGTTCTAACTATTCTACCTCATTTTCTACCTCAGTCATTATTCCTTATAATCCTTTGTGTCTCTGCTTCTTGGTTTATTTATTTTTTTAATTAATGTTCTAGTCTTGGCTTGGTAACCCAATTCACACACACACAAAATGCCTTCATAAGCTTCGGTTTCTGCTCTCAGGATATTATAGGGATTATAGGACATTTTAAAACTATATAGGAAAATATAGGGAAACTGCAAAAAAATAGGAAATATAGGGACACTTGAAGCCCTGAGATTGCTTGTTATAAGAAAGCAATTAAACTTGATCCGATGCATTTTGAGTTTCAGAAAAGCCCAAAACTATTACATAAATTAAAATTTTATGTGAATTGTCTAAAAACCACGCGAGAAATAATTTTGAAAAGAAAGGGGAGAATCTAGAGTACTCAGTTGATGTAATGTATTCATAAAATCTATTGTCTATAGTCGTTCTATCTATTGTATTATGTGTTGTTCATTGTATTTTCATGAATATATTACATCAACTGCGTGCTCTATTCACCCTTTTTAAATAATATGCTCATATTTAATTCTGGCATCAAAGTGAGGCTAAGCCCGCATGGCTTCAATGTATCCTATGCAAGAACCAATGTTTTTACTTGATTACAGTCGGAAAATCGGATTTAATTTTTCGTTCTTAGTGATAACCAGTTTTTTTGATCAGGATCTCAGTTAACAAACTTTACATTGTCTTGAATCGTCGTAGTTTATTCCAAACCTGTTACAGAGATGAATCTATGTGCTGTGTAGTAGGCCAAATATAATGACTATAACTTGTTTCTGTTATATTGGGAAGGAAAATGAAGTATTCTTGACACTAAGTGGACTGCTATACAATGTCAACAGTGTTCGAAAAGGTGGAAATCCCTGGTAAAATTGATCGTGAAATCATAAAATTTCCACACTGGTCTTCATGTTTACATTGTAAACATTAGCAAGTAAAAATTCACTCACGTTTATAATTATCCTTCAATATATTCACTATTCTTCAAAACGTTAGTCAAAATATTACTAGAAGTAAAGTCCTTTAGATCAAATGGCGATTCTTTTCACAACAGCAACAAGTTCAACCGTAGTGTGTTCGTGGGTTGAGACAAAAACTAAGATTCGACATATAAGCTTGAAAACCGAAAACATGGTAGACTATAAAAACAATACAAAGGAGGGACCAACAGTACAAAAATAAATACATATCGACATATATTCATGAATTACGTCTATTTTAGTCGTGATTTACCTATAACTTCGAAGGATGTTTCCTGTGATACGAACATCTTTTCATAGTTTTTCTTGTAGCCTGATGCCTTTAAATTACTCTCTTATAATCTTTGAAGAAACGAAAGCTATATTTTGTGCTTAACCTATATCTTGATCGAAAAAAACTGGTTATTACCATTAAGAACGAAAATTTAATCCGATTTTTCCACTGTAAATAAGTAAAGACATCGGTTCTAGCACAGGATACATTGAAGCCATGCGGGCTTAGCCTCACTTTAATGCCGGAATTAAATATGCGCATATATTTAAGAAGGGTGAATAGACTCTCCCGAAAAGAAAGAGTGAGGGCCGGAGGTTTTGTCCAGCAATGTTTTGCGCAGCTAGTTTGCTTATGGCTTATAGTTTGTGAAGTCAGTTGTGAATGTAAAATTTCGGCATATTTTTACAATAGTACGAAGACGTTTTTAGCTAATTTGCATACAGGTTACGAGCATGCGCAGACGTTTTTCTCTAGTGTCGAAAATACCTGGATTTGCCATACTTCGTTCAACCATCGCCCGGAAAAAGTCTCATCAAAGCTAAACAGAAATTCGTGCAAATGTTCTCTTTTTCAAAAGTTCGAGTAGAGTTCACGCCATATATACGTGAAACAAAACAAGATACGTATTGTCTCATTGTACTAGTTTGTGCAAACTAGTTGATATCACTGGAGCAGAACAGTACAAATAACAATAGCAACATATCTCAAGCCGTCTTTGTGTTTCTTTGAGTAGAGTTAGAGTGGTTTTCATTAACCCGTGAAACAAAGTGTACTAATTAGAGTGTAATAGTCAGATAGACACAATGAAAAACAAAAGAATCGAAGTAAAATAAAGCGTAATACGCTAAAGTGTATTTTATGGGTTAATGAAAACCACTCTAATGCCTGAGTGAATTCTTAGTTTGTCCATAACTAAATAGTTGCTAACTAAATACTGATACGCGCTAAATAGTAATTGTTTCACGGATATATGGCGTGTACTCTACTTAAAATTGCATTATTTTGCAAGTGAAAATTTCCGATGATGATCTCAACTGTTTAACCTTTTCTTTGATAACATGACTTTAGCTCAGCCAAGATAAGGTTGTTTCGCGCTGCCAATGCGACATCTCTGTAGCCATGTGTTTGGAATGGCGGAAACAAAAATATGTTCATACCATGATATATACATGGCACTGAGGGCAGTTTGTGTCAATCAAAGATTTTACTGTTTTTCATTAATTGTTAGAGAGACCATAAACTTTATTTTCCATAATGAGTATGATTCGACTACTAATCAAAAATAATGCACAAATAAATATTAAGTTTTCTTATTTCGCGACCATTATATATTCTGTATATCGTTTACATATTTATACTTCTCATCAATGTTTGATGGCTTGTCCCACACATACAGATGCAATATATACACGCGAGTGGAAGGCAACGGTGACATCATAGGAGTTTCATCTTGAGGATTTCATAAACCATGCGTCGTCTAAAGTACGGCATGTGGTGCTGTGACCAAAATAGAAATACAGTTAAAACACTGTTTTGGAGCCGTACCGTACTTTACTGTAACCGTTAAGTACACGTAACTACGCGTTGGAAGATTCACACGATAACAATAGGAAGACATTTCAGTGTTCATGTATACAGTACCGTGTACGTGCTGTAACTCGGTACCGTATGCTTTCCACTCGTACGAAAAACACTCTATAAGCTAGGTGTGAAAATGCGTAGTGATCATAAGGTAGAATTCGTAATAGCTAGAAATAACGTAGAAAGAGTTGTCTGTGTCTATCTTTGCGTCGTAACGTCCGCATTACATCTAAATAACATTACCTGGTTAAATATGAACTTTGCATCTCTTGTTATGAATTCTGCATACTGTGAACAAACATATTTTAGAAAAATCCTCAGTCATTTCATGTCATCAGTCAGTTTTTACCACTCTCATTACTAGATGGTTAGGTATTTGTGCCTTGCGCATAACTGACTACACTAGATAGCAATAGGGGTGTAAAATCCACGACGAGGTCACGTAAAGGAATTGACAACATCGCAAACACACAGCACATTACAACATCTGCTGCGAACTTCCGGTTATAAAACGCTTTGTCATTCCCGAAGGGATCAGAAGACAAAGATAGCCTGCGCGGGTAGTCTGCGTTGCTGTCCGAAGAGGCAGGAAAGGGAGACTTGGGAGAGAAGAAGGCGAAAGGAGATGAAAAATACCCCACCTAACGGGTAGGCCCTTCCTTCAGTCTCTTCCCTTCAGCCCCCTCCCTCAGAGAACCGGCGACGCAGCCTACACATGGTTGCCACGTTGGTATTCCAAACAAAAGGAAATATCCGTGTCGCGTAAAACCGTTCTATAAAGTGAATTGCATACCTTGCAAGCAAACACACCGCAGTCACAACCATTTAGCTGTTCAGGAATATCCTTTGTACAAAAACAAGACACATCAATTTGAGACAGAAAAGACGGCAACAGTATTTGTGTCTACTATCTTCTATATGGCTATAATAGCAATCGTAAGGATTCTAGGTAAAACCACTATTTCACCACCATCCACAAATATGACAACAGGTAATATCACAATTTTAGCAAAAAATACAACTAAACAATGCAAGCTGCTCATTGCTGTACATTTATGAAAGATGAGAAAGAGACAGCAAAAGATAATAATATATTGTAAGTACCTAATACATGAATATACAGTGAGATACGGAGTGGGCGAACAGGCTTGCCGTCCCCGAGAGTGGACAACGGTATACCCATTTGTAGCATACGTAGTGCACACGTCGTGCACACGTCATGCTGGGGGTGTGGTGGGTAGGGGTAGCCGACGAACACTCTCTGCAGTTGTTGGAACAAGTATGCACAAAAGGAAGAGGTTGCGGTGATTTATACAGAGCGAGGGATTGTGGGTTGGTAATTTTACGCTCTATTTCCGGTACTTTGAACAGTGAATGAAGCAAGATGAGATTGTGGAATGATGTGCATTTGGCTGATGCGCAGGTTGTATTCAAGGGGTTTACCTTAGGACACGATAGACTCCAGCCAGTTGTATCGTAAGGAACTTTCTTTTTGTCCATTGATTCTTGCGCGAGATATTTTCTGGTGAAATAAAAAGTAGTATTCAATAGAGGGCAAGTTTTATGAAACCCTGCAAACATGAAGTGCTGAGCATTGAGAAACAATGTTCCTATTCAGTCCTAAGCCTAACCTCACAATAGAATGGACGATAGTCTTTTTTACACCGAGATAAAACTGACTCATAACGGTATACGGTACGTCCACCTTTATAGTCACACGAAATCTTTTCAAAAATGTGTTGGAGAATGCAGTAACCAGATAGCATACTATTCAACTACAATGTATGCGCTCAGAGGGCAGTCAACTACAATGCATGCGCTCAGAGGGCAGTCAATACAAGACTTTCTTTGCCAAAGATTGGCAGCGTTTTTAAAAAGCAAATAATCTAGGCGCACAATATATACATTGTATATGGTAAGGATTCCTATGGATGAATATAAACCATACTCACTGGAGAGCATGAAGGCACTGGTTATTAGATCCCTTCAGTGAATCAAAATACTTGATGGTTTTATAACGAAAGTCTATGACCTGTAAATCAAACAAACAAGGATATGATTATCTTTTTGTAGTGTTTAGTTTTGTACGAAATTAGCATCATTCGAGCACTGTCAACACAGGTAGTCCAACCTCTATGTTTGTATATGTAACAGGGCTCCTGGGAATAAACGGATTATATGAATGTTAGGAGCGGGTGGGGCGCATTTAAGAACAGAGCCATGTGCGCGTAGGGGGCAGTTTTTGGGGGAATCAGCTGTCAAAGCGTTTGCACGAACATTGGTGTAAAAACCAAGTTGGGAAACCCTGAGCATGATCTACGAAGTTTAACCTAATCGAGACCGAGGTTCACCACGAATAAAACAATTAAAAGGTTACATATATCTGTCAAGTAAATGCATGGGGGTTTATAGATTTTCCATTTTGTGAAGACATATTAGATAGACCTAAACAAATCTTGCCATGTGCCTTTGTATTTAGCTGTTCCTTTCCAGCACTTTTTGAGCGGTTTTATCATATTTTTATCATTTATCATGAGTAAGTAAATTTAGTCTCCCACACAGCCGCTGTTAGGATAATTTCTAAACGCTCTTTTGTGTTCACACTATACAGCAACTTCCACAGCATGCTCTTTTGTGTGTACAAGTTGCGCAAAATGACTCGGGGGCATGCCCCTGGAGCAAAACCCTTAGTGTATGGACCTTAAGGTAAATTAGATTTCTTAGCACCTTATTCCTCCAACTTACCGCTAAGCACCAGTGCATACCAAGATGAATTGGTACAATAATCATATCCATGGCAAAGATATCAACCTTAGGAAAAAATTTTCCATATTTAGTACCTTCTTTACAGATCTCTAGTGTTAACTTCCAGTCATAACAGATATTATGGATATCAGCAGTTGAGATGACATGCATAATGGGATTATTATCGACTTTGAGGGGCACCTTGCATAAAAACAATAACAATGACATATTGAATACATGTACATGTAATCTTACCCTTCTTGTCCAGCGCTTTAGACTATCATAGCCAGATTTGATTAATTTTGGGTAGAAAAATGAGTTGAATGTATGTACCTTGGGATAGCCCTAACATAAAAACACACAGACAAAAAAAAAAAAAAAAAAAAAAAAAAAAAAAACCAGCAGGCAGTTTTCAATTATTCCCATGAGAACATACTTTCCACAGGGTTTTTAAACCTTTGGCTGTTAAAATTTCCAAATTTTTCCAAACCCCCTAAACTCAAATTTCCCATAACCAATGACTTGAACAATCTGTAATGCAATTGTTCAAAAATCCTAAAAACTAAAGGCACTTATTTATTGCCATGATTTTCTACAGCCAAGTAATGCAGAACATAATTTTCCAAAACTTTTAAGGTCCTGGAAAAGCATTTTATCAATTTCAAAAACTTTCCAAGACCTTCCAAAAACGTACAAAACCTGTTTTAAGAGACATGACTAGCAAGTTGGATGATATACACTAACAAAAGAAGACAATATCTTTCATTAAAAGCATACAATATGGCAGCTATGTCATGTGTAATTAACCCCTAGGCATACTGTCCAGTCTATTGTTTGCTGAATGGGAATGGGCCACAATGCTTAAATAAAGTTACCCTTCATTACCTTTAACCAACAATAATCTCAATATTGATTAATATTGATCAAAGTAAACCAAACTGGTACTCACCTCAGTTTTACTCCTTTCTGCTATTAAACTAAAATAAATATTAATAATCTGAAAACATAAAGAGTAAATTAAGCAAATGTACATGGATTTCATTTAGGTAGTAAATTAGGAAAGTGAAAACTTTGGTTTTCAAAGAAGCACGCATACCAGTCCGTACAGGTCATATGACAATTATTTAATATATGATGAAATTTCTCCCTCTTGATGGATACTAAAAACATGCACCCACAAGATAAACTTGCAAAATTCTTGATACCCCTTTCCTTTTGAGGTATTATACCATATAAAATGATGACCCTTCCCTTATCTACAAACCCCCCTCTCCTCCACCCACTAATGCTAAGCCCCTTAGCCACTGTCAAGTGAGTGTTTACAGTAATTTGATCTGGAAACTCTTTACATTTTCTTCGAAGTTTAATTTTAATTTAATTTCAAGTTATTAATTCTTTGTTTTGTCATAAAGTATACAATCTCCAATTTTATTTTAATTTAATTCTAAACTCAGCTTAACTTTTTGGGATATTTTTTGAGTCAAACAATAAAGGGCTATGAGTTGGTCAACAAACAGCTGACTCATGGTGTAACAGTCAGCCAGCAGGTGTTGTCTTGTCATCAAGTACACATTAATCTTCAATTTGTTTATTACCTCATCATTTAGCCAGTTTAGGTTGCTTAATGTTGCCATATCCCCACGTATGACAGATATCTTGAAGCCATCAGCTAGAGTTTCGGAAGGATTTCCAGGGCCGAGGGCTCTGTCCACCTAATCAGAAAGAAATGTTAGGAAAAAAAACTCACTCTCTCTCTCTCTCTCTCTGTTTACCCAAATGCAGATAATAGGGACCGTCCTAAAATAAATTTCAAGCAAATGCATTTTTGACTAAAGCTATCCTAATTCCCATGTCACATTACATCAGATAGCATCAATGATTGACGTTATT
Source organism: Stichodactyla helianthus (assembly GCA_015163945.2). Classification (NCBI taxonomy): domain Eukaryota; kingdom Metazoa; phylum Cnidaria; class Anthozoa; order Actiniaria; family Stichodactylidae; genus Stichodactyla; species Stichodactyla helianthus. The sequence goes on along the minus strand of WUAP02148122.1, from coordinate 99 downwards.
ACACAAAAACAACTAAAAAGTTACAAACTTTATATATACGATTATCTTTTTTAATCTAGACATGTTTCGGCTAGTACAACTGCCATCTTCAGTAGTAAT
>WUAP02148121.1:0-26557 GCA_015163945.2 Stichodactyla helianthus | reverse complement strand
ATGTTTCTATTATAAATACCATAAATGGGAAGTGTTCTGTTTTTCCATCAATGTTTTTTTAATGGGAATTGCTAAAACAACGTACTTATACCCATTATGGTTTTTGAAATTTTTCCCTGTGAGTTTAGTTCACACATTGTCATGCAGAATGCCAGAAGTTTTTAGTCTGCTGGGAAAACATTTGTCTGAGAAAATATTCTCTTGGTGGGAAGAATTAGGAGTTAAATTATTACTTGACAAAGTGAAAAATAAACTTTCAGAACAAGTGCGACAAACAGTACTGCTAAATGTTCAACCTGAATCTGCTTTAAGAAGAAATGACAACACTTCAGGGATTGGAAAAAAATTTGTTGGGGTACAGATCATCCATACCTTGGGGAATGTCATCATCTTCATCTTCTTCTTCCTCTGGTACATCCTCGCTTTTTGGCTCTGGTTCAAATACCTTCATCGTGATGTCATCATCACTCAGCTCATCATCCGTAAGTGTTGCAAGTTTTTCATCAACCTCTGTATATTCAACCTGCAGAAAAATTAACTGTTTAAACAACATTCAAATAGTCAGACAATTTTAGACAAATCTTTCCAGATTATGCCTGATTTACTATGTAAGGGTTATTGACCAAGCATGACATCCAGATGAGGGGATATAGGTTGAGTTCTTTTTTTGTGATTGTATAGACCTGGCCCGTACAGTGAGGTCCATACACACCAAAAAAGAATGAGACCAATATCTCTTCATCTGGACCGAACAAGCTTGGGCAATAAATGGTTTATTATAGGCATGGGAAACAAAACTATTGTAATTTTTGCTGAGAGGTCCATAACTTTTGCCAAGATATCCGGATGAAAAAAATCTAAACCTCTCAGCAACCAATCAAATCATTCCAATTTCATCTGGACTGGCTTGCCATTAATAAAGGCTGGTTTTCATTTGCATCGGAGTCGGAGTCATAAGCAGCTTAAGATGAAGTGAAAACCAGAAAACAGAGTCGGAATCAGAGTCATAAGTGCGTCGTAATTGGAATCAGAAGGATTCCATTTTCTTCCGATTCCGACTCTGACTATGATCCTTACGATGAGTGAAAACCAGAATATCGGAATCGGAAGCAGAAGCAGAAGCAGACAACCAATCACAATGCTGTTCTCCAGGCCCTCTCCAATGCAAAAAAAACATCTAATCGAGGCTTCTGCTTCCGATTCCGATTCCGCTTATGATGATTGGTTTTCACTTTTATGAACTGCTTATGACTCCGATTCCGACTCCGATTCCGACTCAGACGCAAGTGAAAGCCAGGCTTAAATGAGGTTATTTAAAGAAACTTGGCTTGATACTTAACACATTAAATATTTTATTTATGTCCTGATTAATTGATGAAAACCCATACAATGTTTGATGCTCGCTAATGATTTTCAGGACCAGCAGGATCATGCTTTGTCTAAAACTATTTTGAATAAACTCATTTATACCACAGTAAAAGAAGTGGTCCAATTGCAGAGATAAAATAACAATTTTTCCCCAGCTGCCACCTAATATACATAAACGTCTGCTATAGATCAAACAGTGTCTGCTGGGTACAGGAGGATGCATGATGTGAAATTGTAATTCTCGTTCCATTTCTTAACATACGGGTAAAATACAAAAATAATGGTTGCTATGCTTGGTATCTATCAAAAGTGCAGGAGTCGTTGAAAATGAGTCACCAGTAAACTCTGCTTCCACGTGCTATGAAACCAACAAGTACTTCGCAGGTGCCAATCTCATTAGCACGTGCGTAATGTACAACGAAATCTACATGACCGGGTGAAATTGACAAATGCTATAATAAACTCTCTAATATCGTACAAAAAAACGCTTTGATATTTATTAATTTAGACTAAAATAATCTACAGAAACTTGCGTCGAATTGTTACGATCTATTTCAACAAAACGACACGTAAAATTCCACAAAGAATTATAGACGCCCTAGCAGAAAAACATCGTTTCCGTCTAAAAAAAATATTTTGTAAATGATTACTGTAGTATATATAGTAGCTAAAATACTGTACGAAAATACCAAGGAAGAGTTATTCATTTTGGTTTTAACATCGCCGACAACAGCTCCATTGCCAGGGTATATTCATCGCGATCAAAACAAACACATCGACTACGTCTGACAGTACGGGAGTTTCCCAGCATACGGCTCAAAATTCCAAGCCCTGAAAGAACTTTTACAACAAACTGATATCTTGATATTAGGAATATAACCAAAACCGATGTTGCAATACTTAAAAAAGCGAGGATAAACACTACGAAACCAAAAAGCTTGGCGTTCTTATTTGAAGCTCTCGTAAGATCGTATCAAACACTGAGGTCGTTACAAGTCGAAAGGACTCGTAAGACAAAATAAAGACTCCATTCTTTTTTTTATCGCGAAAACCTTTAACCTGGTAAGAGAAGTTACTTCCGAAATATCACTATACGAAGGATTTTAGACTTTTCTCTTAATTATATATCTTCAACTCAAAAGATCCGAGGTTTAGTTCAAAACACCCGACGCGTGTGTTTATAATTCTTTCACTTTGTCGGCCGAAGTTTCCGCTGTATCAAGCGATATATTGTTCAAAATCTACGACACAATAAAGGAATGATTACTCTATTCTAAGCCGTCATTCATCATGATTCTAAGTTGTTTTTCCCCGGACAATTTGAACATCCATTACAATGTCTGATCCCACATGTTCGCGCTAAAGAAAAGATGGTCAAACCTTCGTGGAGTCCATGACTTTCTCTTGCTTTTCCCTTATAAAATCTCCCTTGTTCGGCTTTATTCTAATGATTTGACCTTTATTTCCATCAGCTGATGGACCACTCCGAATAACAGTAAACTTTCAGCGAGATCCAAACGTTTCCTGGTGTATTTTTTGCCTTTGGAAGTTAGCGTACTTCCCCCGTCCAGCTGATCTGACCCGACCGCCAAACTCCCGCCATGCATTGCTTCAAATCACTGTTGGTGCATAAAATATGTAAACACGAAGGATAAAATTTATGAAAATATATCTGGCGGAAAGACAAACCAAAGTCCCTTCAGACTGACATTTTTCGATTGGTTCGGGCTTTTGGTTTGTCAGAGAGCAGCTGAAGGCGAGCAAAATTCGCGCTGAAGCATTTTTTGTCAAGCACGCTAGAGGCTGAATTTGAACAATGGCTGCATTGTTATGGAAATGCTTGGGAGACCCTCCGCTTCTTGAATCGATAATACTTTGAAAAATCACTTAGACTGGCATCTTTTTCGGCTGGTTAAAATCACATCTCGAGTTCCTAAACTTCTGGTTCCGGGAATATTCGACTCTGTCGAGAATTAAGGAAGGGAATAAGTTAGTGGTGCTAGACCCATGTGACTCTAACCAACCAGTCAGATCTGTAAATTCCTTGCTTTGACAGTTGTGTGATTATTTGCGTGTTATGATAAAAGTGGTCGGGGTCAGTGGATATGGTACAACCTATGGCTTCGACCATTTCGCTCGGAGAAGATCTGGTTCCTGGAAAGTGGTCTTTAATTCGCTGTCGATCGGTTATGAAGGCAGCCCTGAGATAATCTCAACAATTAGACAAAAATGTTGCATAATGTAAATGATAAATGAAGGTTAATGAATAGAACTGCAACATACTTTGGCTCTCTTGCGCTGGCTCGTCCTCCTTTGGAAGGAATCGTCACTCAGAAACTTCTGGCTCATTAATCTTGACTCCTGGCCGTTGCTATTTTCTCTCTTATTCAGGGAAGCCCCGGTCTCATTATTATCCCCGTTAGAATGGCCCGAGCCATTTGGCTTAGGAGCCAATACCGGATAGCTATTCATCGGTTTGGGAAGAATCGTTGGAGGATGAGATCCGGACATAATTAAATCCGCACTAAATCCTAGTCTATTTGAATAAGTTTTTAACCACCTAGTCCAAACTTGAAACTTTCGAAATAAAATATGGAAAATGGGTGAACATACAACGTGATGCTAGGCAAAGGAAATGACAAAGGGCCAGGTGGTAAAACAAATGCCATTCAACACACGTGATCGACTCCACCAATCATCATCTGACCTCCACGCATGCGTGTGGTTGAGAACGGGCGGGATTGACCTTTGACGTCACGTTCCTATGACGACGACACGACGATGAAATCAGCGATGGTTGTTTACTTCCATGTTTGTCGAAATAAAGTTTATGAAAAAATCCAGGCCCGAATAGGTGTCATCAAAAGTGGCTTCCACTTAATCAAATCGTCTCAAACCTAGCTTTTTGTTTTCCCGTGTCGTAAGCTGAAATAGTCCACGCAATTTTCCTGAAGCTGTCGCTCCCACTGTCTCGCTGTCTTACGTCATTTACATAAAATTACCCGTACGGTGAAATGGTGTTGAATTTGTGCGTATCTTGTAAGAAAACAATTGATCGACCTGACGACAGATGCTCTCATGAATATTTTATAACACCGAATGAATACTTTCCTGTGTTATTATTTATTTTGAATATTTTTTGCATATAATTGATTTCGAAAACACCCTCTCGGCAAAGCTTAGAGATGTGGTTTGATAACAACATGTCAATGCTCCAATGAACAGCGAGTGTATCTTTCCTTCTGTTCGTGTGGAACAGGAGCTTGCTATTGGAATTCCACCGACGCAAGACGGTTTCCAAAACTCGTCTGGTCTTCTGACAGACTGAAAAACTGTCACTCACTCCGAAGATCAATTGAAACGCTCGATTGATTTTAATTTACAAAGTCGCTAAAACAAGTTAATTTGTTGTGAGTGATTAATTTACGATTTAGATAGGTGTTCATCGTTAGACTTTTGATCCCGTCACACAGTAGTATCTCAGTAATAATTGAAAAATACCTTTATACGGTTCACTAAAAAACCCCACTCACCTATGATACTTGTAATTAACATAGTTTTTAAAAACCGATTCTACGGATATGTTGGCTGATATGGAGAGTAAAGATATGACCGAGTAGTAGACAAAGTTAATAATATTTTTATGCAAATTGACCTCAGCCTTTATAATGAATATATTGTGTCATTTGACTATATTAAAAAGTTACCGTGTCGTAAAATCGGCCTCGAATGATATAACATAACAAATGATATTACCAAAAATGGTATTGGGGTCTTGTGGTTTGTGGTTAACCTGGCTTTATACACCTATTTTAAAAATCGTTGTCGCAGCCGAAGCAACATCAATACTCCAAGGCCGAAAAGTATTTCGGTAATTTTTCTCATAAATCACGTTTGCAGTACTGGTATTTTCCAAAATATTCGGTTTAACACTTGAACTACCACTGCAGCTTGCCAGAAATATATGTCACAAATGCATGCAACCAAAATATGCTCTAGATGAATTAAATTTTAAAAAAATTACCGAAATCCTTTGCAGTCTTGGAGTGTTGACTGTGGCCTTCAGCTGCGACAACGATTTTTGAAGTAGGTGTATATTTACTATAGTATTCTCAGTTTTCCTCTTCAACCCTCCCCTCCCCTCCCCTTCCCCCCCCTACCACTTGTACAGTGGTAAGCGAGGGGTGGGCTGGGGTTTGTACAGGAAAAGTGTGTACTTTTATATATGATTATCATAAAGAAACAAATCACTTTTAACTTTAGTATTTCATTTAATAAGCTTTATAAAATAAAATAATATGCCCACGGAAACCAAGTTTCCATGCTCGTATGTCACACGGTTAATTTATTAGACAGAGCTATTTTGAAAACTTCGTGACGTTACGATTTACATTAAAGCTGTACCCTAGCCATTTGCCTAAGACGACCCTTCTCTCCTGTGAATGGCATTGTTGCTGCCGATTGCTGATGATAAGGACGAATGATGACTGATGATGATGATGACATGACGTTAATCCTTGGCTAGTTTAGTTCGTCGAGTACGTCTATTCTAGCTACTATCCCAGCTTTGTCGGAGTGAAAAGTCTAGCTAACAGAATCCGCCCCTCCCGTTAAGTAACACAGGATTTGTTCAGAGAAGTGAAGACTTGGCCGACTCGCTAAGTTTCTTTAATATAGGGCCTTTATTATCTTTTAAGTCCTTCGAAGCTTAGGGGACCCAGAAATGAGCACTGGGGTACTCCACATCATAGCGTACCGGTGTGCTATCCTAGGACAACATATTCGTTATAGAGAAGTTTTAACGCTAGTATAATGTTACAATAAAACAAGAGGCTCAGCAAACGTTGCTTCGAGTTGTTCGCAAAAAGAGTTGATAAAAACAGTTTCTTAGTTCTCTATTTTTAACCTCGAACTTTTCCACTGAAGAATCGCTAGTACAAAGTAAAAACTTAATTTCGCGAGGAAACATTTTGCCTTAAAAACGGAGCCTGATTCAATTCCTGTCGACTGCGGAGATGCCCGAAACGATGACTGCTATCACTTGTATACCAGACATATAGGGCAATCCATGTCACAAACATAATGATTGATTTAATTGATTCCTATGTTTGTATATAACTGAGATTATATGTACCAAAAAATTGAAATCAAATAATCCAAACTAATCTGTGTTGAAACCATTTGGAGCAAACGGCAAAAAGAGCAGCCAAAACAAGTCCGAAGTTTCTTCTGTAAGTGGGCGATCAATCCCTCATTTCAATTTACTATTCTCGAACCGACCCCATATCTTTTTCCTTTCTTTTATATTTTCCCCTCTGTTAGGATTCACAAAAGACATATTCTGTATGAGATTATATGGTAAATAGAAAGGTTATATAGTAATGTATGGGGGGAAATAGCATCACCTTACAAAAAATATTTTTGCCGGACACTTCGATGGTCAGGATTTGAACAGTGCTTTTCTTCTAGTGAATCGGACTATTCGACTTTGATTTCGATCGACTCCTAACAGAATGACTGAGCTCTTCCCTGTTATTACTAGAGATTGATGAAGTTTCACGTAACATAATATCGAAATTAAACTTTGAAACGCCGGCTGAGTTGAAGAACAAATGCAATCTACCACAGTTTTGCAATTGAGTTAGATTTTGGGATTTTTGGAAATTTCAGTAATCGCATTACGGCTGTTATGGTGATGCCTGTCCAAGTTTTCTCGTAAAAATGCCAATGAAAGAAGTAAAACTTAGACTACAAAATTTATTCGCTGCAAAGTTCAGTATATTTAGATATATATATTAACGAAGGAACTTAAGAATTGTTTTTGTTCAAGTAGACTAAATTTCGAAGTCAGCTCAACTATTATTATTATAGCAGGGAGTCGCGCATAAATATGCACTCGCTGTGAAAATACTGTCAGAAGAGTGTAATGCTTTGGGATATTATCATCAAAAGTTCACGAAATTTTCATAATTCCAAGCGATATTTAGCGTTTGCAAGGAGTGATTATTTTTATATGTATTTACTAAGCCGGATTGGTTTGACATTACTAATAAAAACAAGTCGCTTCTTTACGCTGTTTCTCTCGGCCACGAGTGGGACGTTTTAATACTGACTCGAATGAAGGCCTATTTATTGAAGAAACTACGAAAGCTAAAGACTTCAGAATGCTAGAATATCAAGATTGCTTTTTCTACTTTATTCCCAGCCGCTTTAGCTTTAGTAAAAGTTCAAATCGGTGGCGTAGTTTTGAGTTGATCTTAGGTTGTCAAATCCTAGTTCCCAAGCATGGTGGCTTTGTTTCACTTTCAGAAACTCAAGGACAACATCCTTCTTCGTTATATAAAAATTACCTTATCACTTTCATTCGATTTTTCTTGTTTTTCCCACTTTTTGGCAGCGGCTGCCCTTGCTCGTTCTTTATTCCTTTTTCTCTGTGACTTCACTCGAGGCATGATTAAGTTATCCCTTAATCTTTGAACAGACTTGCAAACCTTTCCAGTGAAAGTCCCCCAGCGGAAATGACAGTCTACACTTAATCGAATACAGAGAAGACAGACGGTCAAATTTGCATTCGACTACAGCTTTATTATCTTACGACCTGTCGATTTGCGGGTAATCGGCTTCACAGGAAATAGGATACTTAAAAACTTTCTCTTCATGAGTTAGGATATGAAATAGCTCACTGTGATTAAATGGTGTGCTTACTGTAAAGTTTGAAAAATACAATAACATGGTAAGATAAAAAATAAACCAGTAGAAAAAGGGGAAAAATGTGATCTTTTACTTATCAAAATTATTTAGGTCATACGTCAAACTCCTTTCTCCTTGAGTTCAAAACCGTATCCCGGTTTTGATACTTAACGCGAAAAGGTTAAGTATTATGTTTCATAACAAAGTATGAATAATCTTACTCATAATTAACAAGAAAATTAATTTCACACTCTAATGGATTTGAATTGAGTAAAGCTTATCAGTTTGATGTGGTGTGCTTCATCGCTCAGCATTGGGTCCACTGGCAGACAAATGGACTCTAAACATTCCTACTGATATATTTGAATTAACTGAACTACCACCTTGACTGCACGTGGTCTACACTGATAGCAGTGGAGTAAACTTCGAAATGTTTTCCTGTAGGACTGGAGTTAGTACAGTCATTGTTCAGGTCTTTATTAATGAAGTTAAATATCATATTTGTTGATATTTTAGAAGTTAAATTCATATAAAGCGACGTATGCTTAAGCTACTATAGTCCTTTTCTTCCGCCAAAGTGCACCGCCCAAGTGCACCGCGCGGGAATTTTAATAAATAAATTAAAACTGCCCCATATTCTTAAATGAAAGTATCAAATGATTAATATGGTCGTGAAGTAATGGTACTTTGAAAATATTCCTGCCCTATCTTTTAGGAAGTGTTCACACTGATTTATGTGGATAGGTTGTTGTGATGATTTTTGAGGAGAGTCAGGATTTTTCAGTAGTACATGCGGGGGGGTCATGGTTTTTGACTGTTGTTTGCATGATATCACATAAGGGGGGGGGAATCAGCTATAATGAAAGGGGTCTTCCAAAAAAATGTAAGGAAAATTTTTTTTAAATTATCATAGCAACCCTCTACATAAATTATGAACGCTCCCTTACTACTTCGCTAGAGTCTCTGACCGTATACTCTAACCTTTCCACAACACGCATTGAAGTGCCTCTTGAGATGGTAACGATGCATGTAAGCTCGTCCACAGACCTCACATTGATAACGCTGAGGGTTTGGTGAATGCGATCGTAGATGCCTGTTTAACGTGTACTTCCTCTGGAAACTCTTGGGGCAATATCCACACTGGAAAAGTTGTGCTTTCGTATCCGCTGAAGGCCTTAGTCCTGTACCAATTTGATTGAACTGTCCTTCCTTTAGGGCGTGATTCATGGATGTTGTTGAGATGAAATTTTCAAAGCTTTGCTCTCTTACATTAGGAATTATATTTAGCAAAATTGGTTGTAGCCTGACACCATCTTCACTGGAGAGCTTTTCCCTTTGTGTTCCAGAAATTCAGAAAGAATTTTCGAGTCGTTTTTTTCCTGGCAAATGTTAAATGAGCTATCGGTTTTACTTTGTCGACTAAGACAAGAGCTTGCACTGATGGAACCGGGTATCCATTGATTTAACTCTGGCTCTGAGCTATTGCGACCTAATTTGCGCTTACGTAGGACTGGTGTCACTTACTTGACATAGCACGACGGTGCATATAAAACTGTCAGATATTAAATCTTCTCAATGTACTTTATCGTTTTGTTTAACAAGTGTCTTCACTCCATTGTTCTTCTCCCTCTTACAAGGGATTAGCATCGTTTGTCTAGTGTAAGTGGTCCTTTTTTCGGCTTAGTAAAAGCTTAATTGAGTTCGACATAGTTTATTTTGGGTGTGCAGCTTGGTTAGTGGTGTTTGTTTGATTTAAAGCAGCTTTCATTCGCGTGGCTTTATAAGTGCTTAAACTGTCTTTCAAACTTCATGCCATAATTGCTTGGAATTTTTCACAGTAGATGCGATTTCTTAAATTAAATTTTAGCCCATGCTAACAAAGAAAAAAAGGTTGCGCAACATAAAATGTTCAGTTCTTTTACCAGTATTTATCTCATAATTAACAAGAGTTCTGCTAAAATTTTAATTTAATAACTGGAAAGGCACAAAAGTTCCTGAAACTTAATAAAGTGATAGCAAAATTTCAACTTTCATCTGTGCTTAAAATGCAAGATAAAAGAAAAAAGAAAAGAAAAGAAAAAGAAAAAGGGAAGGAAGGAAGGAAGGAAGGAAAACAGAAAAGAAAAAGAAAGCGATAAAGAAAAAAATGGAAACAGGATGAAAAACAAATGGAAAGAGACGAGAAAAGATCACAGAAAGAAAGGGAAGTATTTCCATTGCATTCTGGGTAATAGACTAGTCCCCAGTCTTCCTCACTTCTGTACCGTATGACGAGTCGTTTTGCAAATGTTTTTCCAAACAAATTGAATATGGAATTGAATTTTACGTGAATTTACGTTGAAATATTCACCATAATGGTACTAAAAGACATGGAATCGTAAGTAGAAGCTTTTGCTTACGTCTCTATCGAGTTATTTTCTGGCAAACATCGCGATATCTATGGTTTTTTGCTTCCTTTTTTGCAGCACCGTTCAAATGCGACTGTACACCTTGACAAAAAGACAGTTTGTGCTGGTTTTTGTGGCTTTTATTGTAGCCTTTTGCTGCAGTGTTATCATTGGAATTGCAGGTTAGTATCCACGGGTAATAATTCTTTATCATTCTTTCTTTTTTTTACGCACTTTGTGCCAAAAAACAGCGAGGCTATAACATCGAAAAGCTCCCAAAAACGAGCATCGATAACAAAACAGAAGAGAAAGTTAAAAACCAAATACTTATCCGAATAATAATATTTAAACTGTTGTTACTAATAGGACCGATATTTTCATAATTCTTATAAATAAGTCTCTGCTAGATTTTTCCGCTCATTTTCCCTGCCTGTCAAATGCTCTAGCGAAGCGTTCAAAAAGTAATGACTGCTCTTCGAATAACTCGTTCGATAGAAACGAAATCTAAAACAATATCTCTAATAATTCTTTGTCTAGATTGATTTTATTAAATGTTATTTTTGATATTTTGTTTTTTTTTTTTTAACTTTATATATATAAATGAACTGTTGCAATTCTAAAAACACAATTCATAAAACAAATTTCACTTAACACTTTTTGTACATTGGTGGTAACATTTGCATAATTTTAATAAATGGTCTGAAATGTCACCACTATAGACTCCCTGGTGATGATGAGGCAAATAATATCTTTGATTTGATAAGATTCGTCCATTTTAATTTTATTTTTTTAATTTAAAAACATTCAATGGTCTTTGTACAGTTTTTGTGATCATAAGTATCTACTTAGGCATATTTGTTTTCCCATTTCAGACCACGTGTCATTCCCTTGTGTATTGTTTCTTTGTTTCTTGGTAGCACTTGAGAGTATACATTAATATGGATGAGCCTCGAACAAAGAATATATTCTCAAGGGTTTGACATGTGGTCTGAAATGGGATTGTGGATTTGGTCTATTCATGGAACTGTTGTTTTTAATGGAAAGGACAAATCTTGGCACTGGCTATGTGCTTGCGTCATGAACATGGTTGCAGCAAGGCACACTTATGGCACTGATTGTGCTGCAAGATTTTCACTGTCATGTGAACTCTGCTCTATGTGGTCCCATTTATACAGTGAAGTTGTCCACAGTGAAAATGTCTAGTTGCAGATAGTAATATCTTGTTTTGTTTTTGCCAGGTCCAGCTATCATCTCTACTAGAAGCTACAGTGCTGTTCATGAATTGAATGTGCCACAAAAGAAATTACTGGTAAGCTAGAACATATGATTCATAAAATTACTTAGGAACTTATCATAACTTAGCAGGGGTAGGGGGTGGAGAAAGGGAGAGGGCTGTCTAAACCAACACAGAGGGTCATGATATTTTATTCCAGTTTCTGAGAAGGGTCATGTCATTTGCAACTCTAAATTTTAAATCTCAACCACTCCTTCCCCCCTGCTTATTTATGATGTGACAAGTCCCTTAATGCAAATTGCCTGATATTTGATTGCCAACTTTATTTTGAATTCGTTTCAGACTGGACCATATAAAATCGATACTGGTTTGTTGTCATCCTTCAGTCAACAGATGTGGTTGTTGTGCCACTTCAAAATTAATGGAACAAAAACTGGTACAAATTATTATCTGAGATTGAGCATGTTTCATCTCTCTCTCTCTCTCCCTTCCCACCATTGCTATCCCAATCCACCCATTACTTTAGGACCCAAGTCCCTGAAGAATCTTGTGATGTTATTTTTAGGCAATTCCTTTAGTGTTAACTTCAAGTTGGGTGTTGAAATACGTGGCCGTGTTAAAGATACAAGTTACCACCTGATTGCAACGTCATACAACCGGACTAGATATGTGAAATGCAGTGAGACAGTAAGTAATGAAAGGCATGGGGAACATTACTGGGTTCCTTTGGTATGTACAAACTGCATAGTCAGCTTTACAATTCAATAAAAACAATAACTAAACAAAATAGAACAGAGGCTATTATTTGCATTGAAATTCCAATACCATAACAAAAATACAATATTAAATGTAGACCTTGGTACTTAGGTGTCATATTTTTATAAAGATAATAGTTTCAACTACATTATTATGATAAACATTGAACCAAGCTTTTGGACTAGTCTTCTGAAAGCTCAGTTCAATATTTATAATATTGATAACTGTTATCTTTATAAAAAAGAATACAATACTTTTTAGTACACAAAGAAAGATCCCATTACTGTCATCATTTTTGAATAAGTCATGCTCAGTATTTTGTCATGAAATATGAAAGAAGATAAGGTTATAGCCTATGCCACTTTCACTCCATATTTGACTTGGCAATTTTCATTTTGTTGAACAATGTGTTATGCTGTTATAATGGGGTCGGGGGGAAAAAATCATCGTAATTTCTTTCTTTTCCTTGTAGGAGTGTACTCATCTTGTCATTTTACATCTTGGGTTCATTGATTATCCCTCATATGCTGTACAAGTCAAGTTTGATAGACTAAACTTTCCATCTGGTGTATATCTAAGTGATGTTATATTCTCTGTAAGTATTCATTGTTGTACGTGCCTTGATTTTCAGTGCTTACTTTGATATCCAAGTTTTTTTGATCCCTTTTTGAATATTTTTCTAGTTAAAGCACTATAGTGCAGACTTCACTCAGGTAGAGATTTGGTTCAGATTTGTGTTCCTTGTGATGGCATTCATGGTTACGGTGAGTGAATGATAATTATGATCTGAAAATAATGATAGTGATTGTAATGTGCATGTCAATGGTAGCAGGGGCGGCGGTGGTGGCGGTGGTGGCAGTGGCAGCAGGGAGGTGGTGGTGGTAGCAGGGAGGTGGTGGTGGTGGTGGTGATGTTAATGATGAGGGATGGTGATAATACTAATGCTGGTGATGACCTGATGCTGATGAGGATGATACTGATGATAAGATAATCATCATGATGCTGATGGAAATGATAGTGACAGCAATGAAAATGATGATGGTGATGTTGATGACATTGCAAAGCTAATTTGATAGAGCACTAAAAGACAGTTTTGAATTTCATCCACAGTGTCTGTTTGCATATTCTCTAAGAAGGTTCTCTCTCAAGCACTGGACTATTGAACAAAAGTAAGTTTAACTGAACTTTAAAGGTCCCATTTGGGTTAAACAGCTGTATTTTGGTAGCTTTTAACATTATTTGTGATGGTAGTTACCCTGTACTAAGTATGTCCGTCTGTCTGTCCTGTATCTTAGGTGGATGTCAATGCTCCTTCCCCTTCTTCTTCTATACAATGGTAAGGTTAATACTGTACACAATTTTATAATGTACTAACAGGTTGCATAATCATTTTCTGCAATGCTGGGTTTGTATGCTGAATATAAGTTCAAAAGTAATTTCATTGATACCAGAGACAGCTTATTTTACATTTATTAAAGGAATCATATAATTCCAAAAAATATATGGTATTTTCCCCCCAGATCCATTGTTCCCTCTGCACTTCCTGGTCAACAGCTGGGTTCCTGGCATGTTCGATTCCCTATTCCAGGCATCATTTCTTTGTGCATTGCTGTTGTTTTGGCTCTGTGCCTTCCATGGAATCAGACAGGTAACCATAACACCTTTGCATATCAATATTATCCTCTTAAACCTAAGAGTACTGAATAGAGCAAATAACTTTGAAAAGCTTGTGGCACAATTGGTGCCATAAGCATACCTAGCTGTTACCGTGATGTTTTCTAGAATTTTGATGAACCTTGCCTTGCCTTGCCTTGCCTGTATCATGCCTGTGTTTGTGTTGTGAGCTTTTCTTAGTCATACAAAATCTGCTCTAAAGCTCATTGCACATCAATAAGTTTTAAAGTGTGGATTTGCTATTAAGTGTGGTGGAAACATTCTGAATAGATTTGATCAGTTTATTAAGTCCTGTAATGTACGATTTAGCTCCAGTGAATTTTCCAAGTTTTCATTTTATCATACATATCTATTTCAGAGCGACAGACGCTTCTTCCAATTCTACTTCCCCAAGCTTCTCATTGTTGGATTGCTGTGGATTTCAGCTTTTGTCCTGTCATCATGGCAACAGTAAGTTCTAGTTCTGTTATAAAGTTATATTTTTCCTGCTTTTTGACGTTATCAGCGATACTAACAGAAGCATTTATTATGCAGGTACAATGAACTGCGAGACCCAACTTACCAGTACAAGATAGATATTGGACATTTCATGGTATACATATAAAGTTATTCAGAGTTGGTTTTTTTTTTTATCTTAAGTTTGCTATTATTTGTAATGACATTAACTCTAAAATCTGTTTGTTGTTTGTCAATGTTTTTTTAGGGTCTGAAGGTGTTTTTCTTCACTGTTGGTGGTATTTATTTGGTGTATATGATATATCTACTGATCAGAGCATACAGTGAGCTAAAAGCAATGCCATACTTTGGTAAGCACAGAGCTGTGATTTAGGGGGTGGTGGGAGGGGAAGGGTGGGTGACAGCTAGGGGAGGAACAAAGGAAAATACACCAAAACTTTGAGAAGGAAGAATGAGAAATTTTAATATAGAAATGTAAAAAAATGTTAAAAACAAGGAAGATGGATGATAGTAAGGTATGACTATGAAAAGGAAGAGATAAGACCGCAAAGGAGAAAGTTGAGGTAATGAGTTGAAAATGTAGAATTAATAAAAAATGGGATTTTCAAAAGAGAGGATGCACTGTTAATGAAAAAATATTTAGCTGAGAAGGAGAATTAAAATTATGAAATTAATAATGAAGGATGTTGTGTATTCAAAGAGTTTTCATGATTAACTTTATCTTATGTTTGGTTTTCAGATCTGCGTATCAAGTTCTTAACAGGCTTGATGCTTATTGTGCTGGCGATTAGTTTAGTAATCACAGGATTGAAGTTTGGTACAGCAGTTCTACAGGAAAACTTTGTGGCAGACCTGGAAACACACTACAAAAACTATATCCTTTGATAATTACCATGGTTCATACAGATTCGTCAGTGAAAACTTCCAAAACTTTTCCAAAACTTTTTCAAAGCCTATTGACTCAAATTTCCAAAACTGCTGACCAAAAGTGCCAGTGGGCATTGATTTGCAGCAGGCAAAAAAAGCATCGGCGTTTTAAATTAATACAACGAAAACAGTTCTTTGCAAGGTAGGACCTGGGCAACTGACAAAAAAATTTTTACTTTTCCATAGCCCAGTGGTCGAAAAAGGAATTTTCCAAAACTTTCCAAGACTTTCCAAAACCTGTACGAACCATGAATTACGTTCTATTAGTGGCATCACTGTACATGTCATCACAAACATCATCACCATCATCATAAATACCTACTAACACCATCACCACCACTTTACTAAGGGGCCATTGTCATCATCAAAATCATCATCTTATGATGATCATCATCATCATCTGGTAATCATCATTGTACCACCATTGTCAATGTCATCATCATCATGATGCATTATTGTGATCAGTCATCATCAGCATCAAATCATCACTACCAAAGGGTCATCATCAACATCAATGTCATCTGTTAATCATCATCATCATTGTACCACACCATCATCAGCATCACTCATCACCATCATTATCAGTACACGTCTTAATTAGTGGGGTGATACATTATTCATGTATTCTTTCTTTAACTCTGTTTACCTGCTGAATTCTTGACATTTTATGGCCTACTAAACTTCTACCTTTACACAATGGCATTTGTCTACTCTCCTTCCAAAAATGCTCTTTATGGTGAGTAAAAGCCTTTGAAGATTTTGTTAGTGATTGCTCATACTTGTTGCAGTTACAGATGTTTACTGGTACTTGTTAGACCACAAGTATATAGTTACTTGCATATAGGGGGTAACATGGTAGTACTTATACTGGAGGGCATCATGGTTGACCATCACAACCTTATTACCTAGCAATTACATTTCAGGGACCATGGAGAGGGGGACTAGGAGGTTTCCACACACACAAACACACACTTTATTCCCATATCTACGTTGATTGTAACACTTTTAAAGGTGCTCTGCAATCCCTGTCAAAACTACCCCCCCCACTTGCAAAGATGCTCTATGGTCCCT
This sequence comes from Stichodactyla helianthus, assembly GCA_015163945.2. Classification (NCBI taxonomy): domain Eukaryota; kingdom Metazoa; phylum Cnidaria; class Anthozoa; order Actiniaria; family Stichodactylidae; genus Stichodactyla; species Stichodactyla helianthus. Next base: position 9,994 of record WUAP02148121.1, on the reverse strand, counting down.
TACAAACTCTTCTACTTTGGCAATGTTAATATCAATAAAATGACATTTAGGCCCTGTTTATGTGGAGGCAGGCCAGCCTGGTAAGCAGGCTGGCCCACTTTCCTGAGATTTTGGTTCATTCTTTGTAAAAACTTCATTGCATTTATATGGGAAGGCAGGCTGGCTCGCTTACTGAGCCTGCTCACTGGGCTGGCCCGCCTCCATATAAACAGGGCCTTAGATGAAATATTTCACAGGTAATAGTAAAAAAATTAATTTTTTTGTGTGTCTGTAGATTCATATTTCCGAGAGCCATCCACTTTCTCGATGATCAATGAATCAGATGAAGAGGATCAGATGATTTACAGGTACATACAATGATGTATTAAAACAATCTCCATCTAACTCAAAAATCTCAAAACTTCCCCTTCCAACACACAATACGTTCTCTTGGGAATTGTTCTTTTATGATGAATGTGTTAAAATATTAACATACAAAAAAAACAACTCCCAAGAGTGACATCATGTAGTCTGAATGGGTAAACAAACAACAAAGGTAAAGAGGTCTATAGACCAAATCACCTTTGGTGTAATGTCTACCCATTTCAGGTCAAGTGTCATTCCCTTGGGAATATGATTCTTTGTTTCTTGGTAGCACTTGAGAAGATACATTAATATGGATGAGCTTCAAACAAAAAATTATTTCTAAGGGAATGACACATTGTTTGAAATGGGTAAACGTTACACCCAAGGTGATTGGGTTTATTCCTTAAAAACAAATTTTTAAATTGCAGCTCAAAAAAGAACTCTGAGCACTCTCCATACAGCAGCTCCTCAGAAGACTGAAAGACAGAGACATACAAATGAACAGACAAACACAACAACCCAAATCTCAAGGCTGGTAATTAACAAAAGCCCTAGGTAGATAGTGAAATGTGTGTTCATTTGATCAGGTCTGTGATAGGCTTGTTGTTTCCAGGGCTGATTTATGCTACGCATGAGCAAAAATCTCAGGCACAAAGACAGTGGTTATCTTGGTAACCATAGCCTTTGAACTATTTGACCTTGAAGAGTAAAAAATGGACTCACTTCATGATGTGACCAAATAAACATCCAATATAAGAGGATTGGAATATTTTGTTAATATCAAACAAGTAGATAGTATTGAGTTTTGTATTAATGATAAATATCTACTAGATATATTGACAATGCTGAACATTACACTTCAGTCATAGGCCTTTTTAATTAACAAGGTGCATTGTGGTCTAGCTTCAGTACAAACAACACCATATAAGGCATGATGAACAATAGATGTTTTTACCAAACTTAGACCAGTGCACTATGTTAACTATCTCAGAAAAGGCCTATAAATGTCTAGCATTAAGAGACAAGTGGGATCAAAAATAAGACGTATATAAATAATTTATAAAATATTCTATAATTATAATGAAAGCACAGCACAAGTCATATGACCATTGCATAGAATTGGTTTTTGGTGTATGTAGTAAAGGGTCAAAGGACATCACATTTTGGCATCAAGCATTGATATTTCTAAAATTACACGTCATATATAATGTTGAATTGACATCGGTACAATTACATGACATGGTAAAGCTGGAATTCAGGAATTGCACTCTAAAATTTGCTATTTTCACATCTTATGCACTTATTTTAACCCAAATCACACATCACTAATAAAGTGGAAAGGTGGTTCTGCCTGCAGGGTAGAAATGTTTTAACCTTCTTTCATTATTGTCCATAAGATTACAAATTAAACCAATGCTACCATTACTGTCTTACATAAGATGTTGTTCAAACACTACACATTAAACCAATGCTGCAAATGACTCATTTGTGACATAGGAGCAAAACCATGGTTGGTTATAACTAGTGATTTGGCCCTGAATTAAGGGAGAACCTTCCAATCAAAGACCTTTCTCAAAAAGCAGCTATATTCATTCCCATGACAGATAAATTATATTCTTTATCTTATAAGGGTAGAATGTTAAAAATATAATAATTTCATCATTTTCTAATCGTACTATTGTCATTAACAAGAGCTCAACACAAAAAGGTACCAAATATTGGTTCAAAACAACTGTTGAGTTCACCAAAAGTGCTTACTTCATTGATAACGTAGTTTCCTATAAACAGGGGTTGTGCACCCCCTGAGATGAGCTACTTACAGTCAAGAATATGGATTTAATATTATTTAATTTTGGTGCTCGATTCCCAAACATAAATGGTGCACCCCCATCTATAAGCATTGAAGATTCTTTTAAATATTTAAGACAATAAATAAGATAGGTAGGGTAATGTTTATCATGAAAGTAATCATAATGTTTTAGTAAAATATTTTGGAGTAAGTTTAAGAAATTTGTTTTATAGACCCAGACCACTTGGATTATGTAATTTAGGTATGTTGTTGTTAAGTTCTTCATGCCTCCCTCACAAAAGTAAATTGAAATTTTCAAGGGGCAGGGTGCAGAGGAGGTAGATTTCTTAGAGCAACAGGGATGGGCCTGACTACGGTCTCTCCAGGGAGCCTAATGATATTTTAATTCAGAATTAACCAATACAAACCACGTCAGCGTAAACCCATAAATCAATCAATTTATAAAGTTTGTAAAACTTAGCACTTAGCAAGGACTCCTTTCATCCTGTTAGTCACACACCCCCTCCTCTGGAGTTTGTCGCTATCCAGCCTATTCATGTAGAATTAACAGTAGTCTAGCTTTATTATACAAACACTTCTTGAGAAAGTTGTTTGTTTGTACCCAATGTAGACCAGAATGCATCTGGACCTTATTTTCCCTATTTTATAAAAGCCTTGTAGGAAGATTAAGGTTTTTCTACTAAAGCAAGCAATAAACCTTGTGACCTTTTTAACTGAACAGAAAAGAATGTCAAAAAGAACTACTGCAGTCCAATAAAAACCATGTAACATAACCCTTGAAATACTAATAAATATTATAGATTGTTAGTGAGAACTAGTGATTTGATTGAAAGGATGGAAAATAATCTATCGTGACATTTTTAAATTTCATTTTTCATTTCTCAAAACAGAGTCCGGGTTTCCAAACATTGTGAGCAATATTTGAAACCCATCAAAACTATGGACCATATCCTTTTTGGCCAAAAATGATCAGAAATGACCCGCGAAGACTTCGGTTTGTCAAAAGTTTCAAAATAATATTTCAAAATCAGTGATGTTTGCTTTTTATCGCAACTGAACGCACACAAAATCGCTGGATAAACACTACTATTTCGATTCCTAGAATATCTTGCATCGTTTTCATCGGTCATATCATGGTAAAAGTCTTCAATTGCTCAGCACTCCGTGTGTATTTACTCAGAATGACTAGAGCTTTATTCAGCGGGGACGTTTTTAGTTAATTCATCGTTTTTATTGATTTACACCGAGTGTTTAAACAAAACCCTATGCGTAATCTATGAAATGCGCACAAGACAGGTACCGAATTTACTTCCAAACGAGGCCAACTGTCCTTAACAAAAGTATACCACACCTAGTTCTAAAATCTATCTCCGGGGAATAGATTTTCGTGTTTGTAATGAAAGCAGCGCGTCTTAAAAAAAGAAATCCTAACTTTCATTTCTTTACCTGTTTTTGACTTTTACACCAACGGGGAAAACTTGCCTCGCTTTCATGTTTATCGATCCCAGTCTCTTGGCTTACTTTAATATGTGAATACGCTATTTGAGGAATGCAAGTGAGAGATCGTGGTGTTTGTAAATACACGAGCCTGACACTTGTTCCATTACGTGATTCATTAACAAGAGAATCCAATGAGACCAACCTAGAGCATGACATCTAGCTAGACTTCCTGAGCTTGCGGGATTCAATTTATGTGTCAATTTTTGACTTTAAAGTTCCTAAATGGTTAGACGGAGACCTTAATGCCCGAAAAAAGAGGTGCCAAACTTAAGATTTTGCTACGAAAATGAATCCATCAAGAAACAACCAGAATAACGTCATTCTAATCTCGGAATCCACCTTCCGATCTTTTCCACCCAGTTGTCTGACCCGAGAAGATAACGACAGATTATCGATTGCACCGACTTCAAATGTAACGATAATCAGCAGCGATGTGGAGTACAGTAATTTTCCAAAGTGTTCAAGAGTTCAGAACATCGGAGAAATCGAATATATTCGAAAACAAATTTGCAGTAAGCCGCTGATTCTCACGGTTACGTGTTGTAAACATGTTCCAGAGGGACAGAGGTAAGTACATCGAAGACTGCAGTACACCACCAGTAGATAACCAACAAATCCGCCCCTTCAATCATGAGGCCTGACTGAAATTAAGAAATCGGTTTACTGGTATAGTTTTCTTTAAATTAGCAAAAAGAACGCAGTTTCCGCGTTATTATTGACGACGGGGAGCCCGAGTAGAATTCCCGATTTGTGCTAAATTTTCCTTTTACGAATCTTATTATTAAAAAAAACTCTTATTATGAAGTTGATTAAAGTGGTCCAAGTGAAATGAGGAATGCGCTTTTAAGGTTTCACTGTCCCACCGAGTCGCTAAGATACGGAAAAAAATATATCGGCTGGAAAAAGTTACTCGGGCTCCTCGGATTTGGTAGAGTTGTCGAGAATTAGAGAGGGACCTGCGCTCGCAGGTAATTATGACCCCTAACGCAGTAAACAAACAAAACTTATTCACCTGCGTTCGTTAGATTAAACAGTAGAGGAGAATACCTCAGCATACGAGACAAAGAATGGTGGCTGATGTCTGATAATAGTCCCTGGATAAACCCCTATGCCAACCCAGTCTGGGGGACCGGAACTACATCGCTGTACGGGGACCGCTGGATAACGCCCCGATTTGTGGCGATCATCGATACGAGCAATCCGACGATACGACAGAAGTTTATCGAAGGCTTTGATCAGATTAACGCTCTTATGTTGCAGCAAAAGAACTTTGCACTGGAGGTAACACGTGGCTTTTATATCGGAATCGGGCCCTTAGGAACACTAATACCATCTTTTTAGCTATTAATTTAGCATACAATCGAGTACAATTCCAATTAAAGTATCTAAGGTCCAGTTCAGACGTCGATTTTCTGCCGTGTTGAATCTAATGTAAATCGGTCAAATCTTTTATTTCTACTCATTATAATCTCATTTACAATGAATTCGGTACGGCAAAAGTTCGACGTCTGAACTGGGCCCAACCCTCCTAAAAAAATCTTGAATCTTTCCCTCGAAGGAACTAATTTTGTCGATATTAAGGCCCATTTACACTAGCAATTTTGTCACGCGACTTAAGCGGCTATTTCAATGGCGAATTTATTGCAACCAAAATCACGCGCGTGTTTGCACTAAATTTCGAGCATGTTCGAATTGATGGCAACTTGTGCGCCAACTGTCGCCTTAAAATCGCAGCTCAAGTCGCGCGACAAAATTGCTAGTGTAAACGGACCTTACTATCGACAAAATAAGTACAGGCTTGGGGATAGCATAGTAAAAACTAACCTCTGTTACATACCGGTGACATGTTTAGTAACTGTCATGTTCTTTTAAATGTCTTTCAGTTTGACTTTAATCCCATGATCCTCGAGTGGTGGAAGAGCCAAGGCCCCTCACGGTACGATCAAATCGAGTGCCTCACAATGACTGCAGTTACTGGGGCAAGCTTCACCATCACCAATGCTACACCATTACGTCACTGCTTTGACTGTCATCCTGCCTGGTGCGTTTGTTGGCCGGCATATTGCTTGATTGCAATCCCATATAAAATTTGCCGCAACCTTGTGAACGGCGTCTATGACGTCATAGTCAAAATGGCGGGAAGAATTATTGTGGCTTATCCGAACTCACTAGGTTATAATCTTGAGAATTTCTTTCCATCTGCTGTAAAGAGTACGCAACCGGGAATCCTGGAGACGAGTGAGCAGACTGCAGTGGATTGTGGGATTGAAAATGTGCAGGCGAAGAGCATTATGGGAAACCCTCGCATGCGAATGTCATGAGATTTCCTTTTAACTATGAAGCAACAAAAGGTCGAACCAACGAACCACATGAGATTAAGGACGACCTAACAGAAAAATACTCGAAAATACGACCAATACACACCGCATTTAAAAGAAAAATTCCTTTATTGTCAGATTAGGTTTTTACCTATAAGTGTCTAGTAGATCGAATATTTACAGGTGATCTAATAAAAATTGACATTAACGTGTTTCTATCAGCGACACTAGAGAAAAACGTCTGCGCATGCGTGTATTTAAGCACGTTTCCAAGGATTCAAGAGAGTTTCTGTGTGAAAAGAAATGTTCGTTTTCTCCAAGTATACAAAAAATTTCGCTGGTATACTTTTGTGGGACCAAGATATCACATAAATAAAGAACATATGTAAGAATTAGCCTTAAGTTTTAAGAAACTGACCTTAAGTTTTGGCATTTTGTGAAGTCCAGTTGTAAGACAAGTGTGAAAGTAAAATTTGCATATTTTTTACAATAGTACGAAGATGTTTTTAGCTAATTTGCATACAAATTAGAGCATGCGCAGACGTTTTTCTCTAGTGTCTCTATCAGCAGCATTCCACATTTTAACGATTATTTCGTTATCAAATTCTTCAAGAAAATTGAAAATTTATTATTAAATTGATATAGTTATAATATATTCTCGTGGTAGTGAACTATTTAATACAAATTTTTCCCCTTGATATATTCCTTTTCCAGGCGCGCCATCTTTGGACTTTTAGAAATTGCTGATTGGCTGTCTGGTTGAAACGTCCAACCAATCACAAGTGAGACCAACAATTCGAAATTTCATTAGCCAAAATTTTCCTTTGACAAGACAATGGATATCTTACATTTGTAAAAAGAACTCAATACTCAAAATAAATCGATAACACTAGACCTTTCTCACAGGGGCGGCCATGTTGACTGGAACGATAAATTTTTGCCCTACGAGTCTCGTATTCAAGCACTTCAAAACGAGTTTAGCCGGGCATAAAACAAAGGTTTTATTCTTATGGGAATAGATATGGCTGCCGCGTGAAAAAGGTCTGTTCTCTGAAAAATTATTTACACACAACAAGGATACTGACATTATTTGAAAACAAAGGGAAAAACTGTCTCTCCCTCTCTTCACCTCGGCGTAAACCGAACACAGGTTAATTTTACAACCTTTTTTACAGCCAAGTTTTCCCGAGGTGCTCGTTTGACACCAGGTTTACATTTTTGCCTCCGAATCGACAGGAAAATATTTCTAATTACATTACATTTTTGTAGACAAGTTCGTTCCGAATTAAATTTTAGTTTGTACCTTTTGGAGAAATGTCATGGGTCAGAGAAAATTAATCGGAATATGCGCGAATAGGCCCTAATCACGCTAGCTTGACATTATAGAATATTTGATTTATCGGAAAAAGGAGTTTACTATCAAATCTGTCACATTGAAAATAGTAAAATTGCAAAGTTTCGTAAAGATTACCCTTAAACTGACGAAGATATGAATCTTTAAAAGTAAGCATTTGTGTGGAATTTTTGCAAAGAAATGTATGTTTGGGGAAGCACGGGTGGCGTGCACTGCTAATGCGTCGCCTCTCATCAATGCGACGCGGGTTCGAGTCTCGCCGGGCTCAGTGTTATGTGAGTAGAGTTGTTTGTTGGTTCTCTCCTGTGCTTCGAAGGTTTTTCTCCGGGTTCTCCGGTTTTCCTCCCTCCGCAAAAATCAACTTTCAAATCCTAATTCGATCTCAGGGCCTAGATGAAAATTACGCCATGTAACTCTAGTTACCCTGCTTAAACAAAGTGGATTTGGATTTATGTGTCTAGCCTGATAACGAGGCTCGCCGGGCATGCGATGCCCGTCCACAGTACATTTCTTTGTAAAAATGCTTACTTTCAAAAATTCATTTCTTCGTCAGTTCGAGGCAAATCTTTATGAAACTTTGCAGTTTTACTATAATCGTGTGACCATTTTCATAGTAAACTTCTTTTTCTGATAAATCAAATATCTTATATTGTCACGCTAGCGTGACTGGTGACGTGACCTTTTCCCCCATATGGTGTCTGGTAAAGAAATCTTGTCCCGTGCGGTGGATAATCTTCTTCTATACAAGATATATAAAGGTGTTGATATCTTCCTCGTCTCTCTTCAAGTACTTATGTTCTATCAGCCATTCTATCTGTTCTTTGATCATTTTCTTCTGTGGTATGAACATGTTTTTAAGGATTTCTACCAGTTCTGTTTGCAACGCCGCGTTGGTGATACGCTTTCTCATTTTCATGATTTTTACAATCGCTTCCTGTCACGTCGGTCAAAAATTCAAGTTAGTCCGTCAGTTAATAATGTGTTACTTTGCATTCTCGGAGAATTTCGTTTGCGCATGTCCGGATGCTTTGCATTCTAGGGTCTGCGCATGTCAGGTGCTTTGCATTGTGGGATTATCCCGTCTCCACTTGTCAAGGTACTTGGCATTTTGGGAGTATTCTGTCTGCGCATGTTACAGTGCTTTGCATTCGGAGAATATCTCGTATGCGCATGTCAAGGTGCTTTGCATTCTGGGATTATCCCGTCTGCGCACTGTCTAGTTGCTTTGCATTCTGGGAGTATCCCGTTTGCGCATGTCACAGTGCTTTGCATTCTGGGAGTATCTCATCTGTGCATGTTACAGTGCTTTGCATTCGGAGAATATCTCGTATGCGCATGTCAGGTGCTTTGCATTATGGGAGTATCCCGTCTCCGCATGTCAAGGTACTTGGCATTTTGGGAGCATTCTGTCTGCGCATGTCACAGTTCTTTGCATTTTGGGAGTATCTCGTATGCGCATGTCAAGGTGTTTTGCATTTTGGGAGTATCTCGTCTGCGCATGTCACAGTGCTTTGCATTCTGGGAGTATCTCGTCTGCAAATGTCAAGGTGCTTTGCATTCTAGGAGTATCCCGTCTGCACATGTCAAGGTGCTTTGCATTCTGGAAGTATCTTGTATGCGCATGTCAGGTGCTTTGCATTTTGGGAGTATCCCGTCTGCACATGTCAAGGTGCTTTGCATTCTGGGAGTATCTTGTATGTGCATGTCAGGTGCTTTGCATTTTGGGAGTATCCCGTCTGGAAATGTCGAGGTGCTATGCATTGGACATGTCACGACTTTCGGCATCTCCCAAACATTTAAAGAAAAAAGTAAAAAAGATATCATATTTCACCTGTATTCTAAGAACTCGTAGAGCCACAATTCCTTCGTTCTCTTCTTGTTTGGCTTTCTCCGTCGAAAGCTGTAGTCTTCCAATGAGATTAACCTTACCTCGTTTTTGTAGTTTGCCATTTTTACTGGGGAAAAATGATAAAGAAACCTCGTAAGTTTGGCTTATCGTTGGTCCACTTCAATAGTCCTTCCCCAAGATATGGTTGAGTGAGTCCTGTACTTGCCAAAGCCTAGATTTCATTGGCAAACATGGTTTGTTACGGAAGTGCGTCATTTCTTTTGTTCTAAACAGGTTTGACTAGATTACACTCCATATAAGGAATTGTGCATAGTTTTGCTTGTTTTTGTGTAAGGGCTTTGCGAGACAAATTTACACTGTAAAATCGTTTTTGCCATGGGAACTGTCTTGTTGTGAGTTTCTTCTAATTATGTGGCGCGACGAATTGGCTGCTGCACACAATTTTACAGAAAATACTCAATGGTCAATCAAAGTTGACTAAAATTAATGATTTTCCTTTTAAACCTCATCACTTCGTTGGCACATTCAGAATCCTTTTTAAGAACAAACACTAGGTATCAATTCCGTTACTGATAAGTATGACTAGAAGTTTCTTCATGTAGTTATTATGTAAATATACATTGTTTAATCAACAACTCTTCTTTGCTTTATTGTTTAATCATCCTGAAGTCCACTGTATCAGATTAGTGAAAGAGAAGAAAAACCTTTTTATTTCTTTCGTTATAAGGACATCTATCCGTTTTTAAGCTCAATATTTTGTAAACACGCTCTTTTGGGGCCAAAGAACAAAATATCAAATGTGACCAAAATTCAGTGAA